>JASFAX010006797.1:0-29854 GCA_030737875.1 Allium sativum
ATCCAGTAATGGTGCCATCCTCGATTGTGAAAAGAGAGTGGTTAGACTTATGACTCGCCTTGGTAACACTCTCGAAATTTCTTGTAATCCCATGAACAATGTTATGCTTAGCTATCTAGAATCTCTTGATGCGTTTGTTGAGAATTTGCAGTCAGTTAAAATAGTCTGTGAATACTCGAATGTCTTTGAAGAGGTAAAGGGGTTACCTCCGAAGTGGGAGATAGACTTCATCATATACCTCATTGATAATGCAAAACCCGTTGCTTTACCCATCAGACACATGGCTCCAAGGGAGAGGAAAGAACTCAGCAAGCAAGTTAAAGAGTTTCTTAAGAAAGGGTATATAAGGCGGAATATTTCTTAATGGGGTGCTCCAGTAGTGTTAGCAACTAAAGCGGATGGTTTGCTTTGCCTATGCGCTGATTATAGGGAGCTAAACAAGTAGACCAAGAAGAATAGGCACCCACTCCCAAGAACAGATGACTTGTTCGATCAGCTTGTAGGTGCATCGGTTTTCTCCTAACTAGATCTGGCTACCAGGTATCATAAGGTAAGAGTGGCTGAAGACAGCATTGATAAGACCGTGTTCAGATCTCCGAATGGTTTCTTCGAGTGGCTTGTCATTCCTTTCGGCCTGACAAATGCACCCGCTTACTTCGTTGACTTGACGAGCAGGGTGTTCAGGGAGTTCCTTAATAAGTTTGTGGTGGTCTTCGTAAATGACATTTAGATTTTCTAAAAGAGTGAGGAAGTGCATGCTCAGCAGTTAAAAGAAGTCTTGGATATTCTTCGAGCACATCAGTTGAAAGCCAAATTTTCCAAATGCCACTTCGGGAGAGAGGAAGTAAGGTTTCTCAGACATGTGGTATCCAAGGAAGGGTTAGCTGTGGACCCCGCAAAAGTAGTTGCGGTACAAGATTGGAAGGTTCCACGGAATGCGACCGAAGTCCCGAGCTTCCTCAGGCTAGCAGGCTTTTACCGAAAATTCATCAAAGACTTTGCGAAAATTCCAGCTCCGCTTACAAGGTTGACGAAGAAGAACCTAACTTTCAATTGGGATTTGGATTGCGATGTTGCTTTCCAACTATTGAAGAGGGCTTTAACAACAGCCCCAGTTTTGACATTGCCGGATGGGAGCAAGATGTTTACCGTATACAAGGATGCATGTGGTATGGGACGAGGTGTTGTCTTGATGCAAGAAGGAAAGGTAGTAGCTTTTGGAGGTAGACAATTGACAGTACATGAGAAAACTACCCAACCCACGATCTAGAGTTGGCTGCCATCGTCTTTACGCTTATATCTTGGCTCCATTATCACCTAGGTGAGAAGTTTAAATAGTATACTGACCTTTAGTCGTTGAAATATCTTTTCTCGTAGAAATAACTTAACTTGAGGCAACAAAGGTGGATGGAGTTCTTGGCATCCTACGATTTCAAGATTTCCTATACCCCTGGCAAGGGCAATGTAGTAGCGGATGTCTTGAGTAGAAAGAAGCTGACCTTAAGCCCTCTCTTTGTAGAAAGGCAGAGCTTGGAATAAATAGCCAACTTTGACTTTAGACCCTCTGTCGATCATGTAACTGGATTTTTAGCATCGCTAGAAGTGCGTCCTACTCTTTTGGACTCAACAGGGACAACGCAACGTGAAGACCCACAGCTAGTTGATGTGATGGACAAGCTAATTAGGGGTGAGACTTCTAGTCACCTCAATAGATACTCCATCGATGATAAGGGTTGGTTGAGGTGGGATGGAAGGCTATGCATCCCACAAGCAAGGGATTTGGTGAAGAAGGTTCTCGAAGAGGCACACCATTCCAAGTTGACCATACACCCAGGTGAAGACAAGATGTATAAAGACGTAAAAATGGTTTTCTTTTGGAATGGCATGAAGAGGGATGCAGCTGAATTCGTCTCTAAGTGTTTAATATGCTAGCAAGTCAAGGCGGAGCAAAAGAAGACTGGTGGTTTGCTTCATTCTCTAGAGGTCCCACAGTGGAAATGGGATAGCATTTCAATAGACTTTTTTGATGGGCTTCCTAGGTCAAGAAGGTGCAATACCAGTATTTGGGTAATAGTGGACCGACTCAAAAGAAGCGGTCACTTTATACATGTTAAAATTAGAAGGACTGCCTCATCATTAGCATCCATTTATCTTAAATAGATAGTTACACTCCATGGGATGCCCTCCAATATTTTGAGTGACCGAGATCCTATCTTTACAAGCGAGTTTTGGAAGAGCTTGCAAGAGGCTATGGGCACACAACTATGCTTAAGCATGGCCTATCACCCCCAAACCGATGGTCAGATGGAAAGGGTAAATAGAGTATTAGAAGACCTATTGAGATTATACTTTCTTGATTTTTAGGAACATGGGAGGATAATCTTCCTTTGGTGGAGTTTTCCTACAACAAAAGCTACCAAGCCACCATAGGCATTGCACCCTTTGAAGCTTTATATGGAAGACCATGCTGATCACCAACTTGTTGGTGGGAGTCTACATACAAGCTCATACTTGGACCAGATATGATTAGAGAAACTTCAGACAAAGTGGACTTGATACGAAGAAGAATAAAGACTGCCCAAGATAGACAGAAGTCCTACGTAGATAAAAGAAGGACCGACCTTGAGTTTGAGGTTGGAGACATGATTTTCCTTAAAGTATCTCCTTTGAGGAACGTCGTTCGCTTCGGATCGGCAGGAAAGTTGGCACCAAGATTTGTAGGGTCGTTTCCTATCATTGAAAGGATTGGAAAGATGGATTACAGAGTAGAGCTTCCTCAAAGATTGGCTGGAGTTCATAATATCTTTCACGTTTCTCACCAACGGATGTGCTTACATGAGTCCGCGGAAGTTGTGGAACCAAGCATATTAGAGGAAGTAGAAGTAGAACGAGTGGCGACTGTGAGAAGAGTTCCGACTCGTATCTTGGGTACAGAAGTCAAAAAGCTACGCAACCACGAAGTCAAACTTGTTAAAGTTCAATGGAGTGACGCTGAGGAAGACGCGACTTGGGAGACTAAGGCTAAGATACGTGCAGCCTACCCTTTTCCTTTTGAGGGTACATCTTTGATCTCTTTTTCCTTAAGTTTATTCATGCTCGTATCTATCTTTTTAGTATTTACTCCATGCTATTCTTGAAACCTATGGATGTAAACATGTATTTGAAACATGTTATGATTGATGGTTGCAAGTGGTTGCAAGTGATTGCTATTGGTTGCTCGTGGATGCATGTACACAAATTAGGTGTTAGATCGGCTCAGTCACTTTCATATTGCATAGGCATATATGTACTTGTATATGATTGAAACTTGATGTGTTATCATGAGGATGTTGCATTTGTATGAATGATTGTGCACTCATGTAGAAAGTATGCTTAGGGATGATTGCATACATAACGGACTCATGGAACCAACATGACTTGCATTAAGGAGGTCAACTGAATCAGTAGACCGCCTGATTTTGCATTAGATAAGGACATATACACACTATGCATATGATCATGAAGCATTAGAAGTCTTTTTAAGGACAATGGATGCCTGTGTTTGATGGATGAGTAGATGGACGATTGGATGGTAGGATATACTTTCTCCTTGACTCGAAGATTTCGGGGACGAAATCCTTTAAGGAGGGGAGAATGTAACACCCCGTATTTTCTATAAACATTAAAGTAACGAATTAAAGAATAATTAATTACAAATCTGATAATTAAAGGAAACTGGTTACTCCATTGTGTTTGTCTCGAAATTCTGCTTGAGATAGAGTCCGAGTTTGCGTAAATCGGACTCCGCTTGAAGGAGTCATGACTTTTAGAAGATTCAAGAATTTAAATAAACAACACATATTAAAGTTCAGAAAATTCAAATATCGAAATCAGAAGCAGAAGCAGGCTGGGCGGGAATTTTCCCGCCCAAGGTCAGGTCGACCAGGAGGTCGACTAGGGGGTCTACCTCCCTCAAACACGTCGACCAGGGGGTCGACCTCCCCCTCGGGCCATATATGAAAATTGACGTGCTTCTTCGTGTGACGATTTGCTGTGTCATTAGGGCTTGTGTGGCAAGCTCTGGTTGGTTCTCTTAGGTTTGAATGGCCTTGATTTACCCTAGGTTGATTTGACGGCTCCTATTAAATCAAACTTCTATATAAGCAACCTAAATCTAAACCCTAAGGCACACAAAAATACTCCTAAGACTGTCATGCTGTCAGAACTCAACCTAGAGTAACCGCCATTCTCGTTCAACTAGAAAGGGAGTTAGGAATTACAAATCAAATCTAATTCAACTAAGAGAATTCAATGTCTACAAAAAAAGTAGAGCTATTCAATTTCAGAATACAGATCCCAGAACACAAGACAAGTCTCCTTTTTGTAAGTCCAGTTATCATTTAGACTTAAATAATATTAGAATCATGACTAAAATAAATGGATGTAGAATAATGCCTAATGTAAATTTATCCTATCCTTTTTGTCAAAATTGAATTGATTAAGACTATGACTCTTATCATGTTAAGTTTGTGACCATGTTGTATGTAATTTGATGATAAATGTTAAATGCTTGGAAATGAATCCATATGTTTTGTAATTTAGCGATGACATATTATGTTGTGTACTTTGGCGATGACATATCATGTTGAATAAAGTGGCAATGACATAATATGTTGTATAAATTGGCAACGGCATATCATGTTGTGTAAATTGGCGATGACATACCATGTTGTATAATTTGGCGATGAAATTTCATGTTGTATGAGTTGGTAATGACACCTATATGTTGTATGTCAATTTGGGAATTTTATGCAAGTTCAACCATGATCACATATATGACCAAAACTATATGCTAATATGATTAGGTTCATGTTAAATTTGATCCAACTAATTTGCAAGTTCACAACTACATGCCTAATTTTAAATTTATGTAGTTCTATGTGAAACCCCTATTGCAAGATTCATGTTGAGCAGATCTAAATTTGCAAGTTCATAATTAAATGTATATTGTTCTATGCCAAATTCATATGACACATGGTAGTTAAATCCATATTTTTATGATATTGGAATTATTACATGTTTCTCTTTTTCCCCTTTTGTGTATAGCTTAGGCTATGTATCGAGCCTAACATTTTATGTGATTTATGCGAACGTTTAATGGGGGTAACGTTGGGGAAAAATATGAAATTACATATAATTGGCATATTTGGCTAATAAACATGTAAATGTTTTATGGCATAAACTGGTATATTTTTTTATACCCAAAATTATGAACTTGATTAAAAAGGGAAAGTGGGGCTTGACTAGAATGACAATAATTTACATATAAATATAAAGAGGTAAATATATAAATTTAGAAAAGACGAATATGCCTAACCCGAGGTTAGATTGAGTTACGGTGTATGTAACACCCCACATCCGTTATTGTCACTCACAAAGCGAATGCACTAAGTTCTGTGGAGCATTTTAAGGTAAAAGATGCAGATGAATTACAAGACAGACAAAAATTAAAACGGCGGAAAATAAAACTTTGCTTTATTGATAAAATAGTTTGTACAACGATTTCTTTATAATATCAGAGTATCATCTGTCTTACAAAATAAAGAAGCATAAAACAACATTTATATTCCCCAATTGTAGCAAGAGCCAGCCATAGCATCTGAAAAGAGAATCCAAGCAAAACTTTGATAAATCTTCAAGCTGGGAAAGAGTGACAGTCCAACTTAACCTGAGCTATACTATTCCCTCCTTTACTACTTGGGGGGGGGGGGGCAACGGAAGAAAAGAAGACGAAAGAAAAACAGAGTCAGACATAAAGCCTGAGTAAGTTCAGTTACTTCTAGCATGTGAACATGGAAAAACAAAACGACATGAATTAACTGAATACAAGATAACACCATGATGATAGGGTCAGCAAGATTAGATAAGATTAACACAAGATATGCTAAGACAAGATAAACTGGATATGCTCTAATACTTTCGCCGCTTTGCTATTTCCTTGTTATACTGGTTTCTATATCTCTGCACCACCTAACTAGTGTCCCAACTAGTAAGGATAACGTGATCCCAATCCCGGTAATTTCGGCTGCCTTCAGGCATACATTTATTATTTATTACCTAGATCTAATCTAGGGTTTTCTATCAAGTGCTTTCTAGATTCAACTAGAGTTTACGCTATCTGATGAACGCTTCTTGGATTCAGGGTTTATGCCACCTAGTCCAACTATGGATTATGCTACCTGTCGAACGATGCCCTCTAGTCTAGGACACACTACCTAGAGTGGTATATGTACCTAGACTTCCCCACGCATGTATTGCGAATCGTTATCGCTTGTCTAGATGCACATGTCCTGTAATGTGCGGCCCGAGTCCCGTGGCAGGGCTACTCTATAAACACGGAACTCGGTCGGGAGCTTTTCAGATATCTGCCGGTGCAGATGCTAAGGTCTGTTTTTCTACCAGTGGTTATGGTCCCACGTGACCACTCCCTCAACTAATGAAAGGCAATCCAAGAAAATCAAGTGAAGAACTATACTTTTGCCACCCTATGCCCTACTTTCCTATTGGCCAGCCTCACCCATAACTAGATAGCAAGTATATGGTCTGTTGGCAGTTCGCTGCCTTTCCGCATACGTACAACGATTGACTAAAAATGGTAGGTAGACGACGAGTTGCTATCACAGGGCTACTGGTCTCGCCGAATCACGCTGGTCCATCCTAGTCTTTAGGTTGCCTTGTATTGCAACCAAGGCATACCCTTGGTTCTTCTACCGCAGACCTTAACCTCTGCGAGCCCAAGAGGATCATCTGCCACCTCACAGAGGGATACCAAGAGTACCCTCACGTCCCCTCGAAGCCTCGGGCTTCGTAACCCAATTCGTTGGAGCCTTCTTTTTAATCAGAAGGACGTTCGCTCCTTCCCGTTTTATACTAAGAATTACTACTTAGTTTTGCTAACTAAGGTTTACCACTTAGTTTCCAGAATCGTTGTTTTCTTAACTAAGTTTTACTACTTGGCTCCTTTTAACTAAGGTTTACTACTTAGTTCTCTTCTTGTCAATTTGGATTGGCTAAGTGTCATTAGTCAATTCAAGCTAACTTAACCCTCTTCATTTATCTTGTTAAACTGGTTAAGTGTTACCAGTAATTCATGTTGACTTAACCCTACCACAAACCAAGTTATATTGGTTAAGTGTTTCTTATTACTTAACCCTATTCATTCATCCTGTATTGGTTAAGTGTTCCTTTTTAACTTAACCTTGCCCATCTGTTTTAACTAACATTTTATTAATGGTTAAGTATTATCCCCTCATGTTTTAGACTTAACCCTATTCCTTTATGACAATCTGATGGTTAAGTGTTCAAGTTTACTTAACCCTACGGTCTAGTCCAGCTAACATATCAAATTGGCTAAGTGTATTAAATTTTACTTAAACCCAACCTCTAGTCTAGTTACCATGTTAATTTGGCTAAGTGTCCCTATGGACTTAACCCTCCCATTCTAGCTTAACTGTGTTAAGTGTCTGTACGAACCTAACCCCACCCATCGGTTTGGTTATCATGTTGAATTGGTTAAGTGTCTTAGTTAACTTAACCCTACCATTCTTGTTCTAGCTTTAACTAAATAAATTAAAGCCATGACCACTCACATTAGACAGATATTGTTGCGAATACTGGATATGCCGGTTGGTTCCGGGGAGGTTTACATTGCAACTCAGTCTAACCTCGGGTTTGGCATATTCGAGTTTCTATGTTCAAAGGGTTTTGATCAATTTTCAAATCAGGTTTTGAAAGTAACCATCTCGTCCATCGGATCAGTTAGGGATAGCCAGGGAGAGCAGGAAACTTGTATTTTCCAAACCCAAGCCTAGACACTATCCTCTCTGTCACCCTAGAACTTTCTGGTGTGTCATTAAAAGAGATGTCGTTAATAAACCTTTAATTTGTCTAAATTTACTTTTTCTCATTTAGGACAAATTATATAAGTAAATTATTCCTAATTTACTTATTTCCTAATTACTCTTTTAATGTAAATTGTCAACATTAATTATTATGGCCCATTTTCCCCTCTATATCATATTTATGCTTTTTGGTATGAAACTATACCAAATTAAGTGTCACTAACCATGATTTTGCTAAACATGACAATTACTCACAATTATGGCCAATTTCAAATTTATGCCGATATACTTATTATGCCAAATTAGCTAATCCAATTCTGATTTAATCATTCTAATTACAGTTCATGTCAAACTAGACTTATTATTCTAGTTCACAGTTCAAGTAAATGCTAGATTTACAAGGCAATACTACATTCAAATTACACACCCTATAATTCATGTCAAATTTATCCAATTTGCATTTTTATAAACATGCCATAATACATGTTCCCAATTTATGCCAATTTCCAGGTAACTATGTTTTTGTAAATTTCTTATTTTGCCCAAATCGTATTCCCATCGTTTGTATAATCGTGATTCAATATAGGTTATAGATAAATCTAGATTCGTAGATAAAAAGGGAATGAACCAAAGATGCTATGAAAAAGATAGACATAATAACTGGCATAAATTGATAATTTTCTAATTATGGACCTAACGAATTACACTGAAATAAATTGATCTAAAACGTCGAAGGCCTATAGATCTGAAAATGTTATGACATAAAAAGGTTGAATAACGATGTAGATTCAAGAACATGGGTAGACCTAACTTAATAGGTAAATTCCCAAGATCAAAATCCAAAGAAAATCAAGAATAGACAGAATAGATAATCAGGTTTAGACCCAATTTCACAGTCACAAAACTTAAGCATCACTTTCCTAGTTATGAATCATAGGTGTTTAGTCACAGTTGTCCTTGTTATGTCATAGGCAATAGTTTATGTTTCCTAGTCAAAGGCATAGGCTTGTGTTCATAGTCAAAGGAAAATAATTCTCACAATCACGAGTCACAGTCATAGGCAATGTTCATAGGCAATGTTCATAGTCAAAGAGGCATATGGTTTTAAGGTCCATAGTTTCATAGTCACAGTCTTGTTGGTCATCGAATCATAACAGTTCTTAATTAGGTCCAAGGATATAAGCACTGATTCGAACAGAAAGATTGGGCTTATTCTTTTATTCCTTTAATTTCATGTCACGAATAGAGAAAACGTTCAAATCTAAAAAGTAACCGACTTACAGAGATTATATTTGATTCGTAGAAAAACAGTCGTTGAAGTCGTTTGAATCTTCACTTGAATCCTAGCTTGTTTTGAATCTCCTCTTGAAGGTCTTGAGCAGCATTTCCTCGTCTTGATTTATTTTATATATTATTTTATTTATTTATTCATTTTTGCAGAGGAAACATAAGGATAGAATGAAATGGTGTAGAGAGAAGGAGGCTAGGAGGCTGTTTATTTAGGATTCGGCGGACGAATCTAGGCAGAAAACGAGACCAGGTACATCAGAATGCACCCAGGCCCAAAAGTGGGTTTTGCACCCAGGTCGACACCCATGTCGACTGGGCAGTCGACCTGGTCAGGGGGGTCGACTACCCAATCGACTCCTCAGTCGACCTGGGTCCTGGGCGGGAATTTTCCCGCCCAGCCCGCTTCTGGGTTTGAATTCGAATTTCGAGCTGTTTTCAATTCTGAAATTTCCTGAAACTTCGGAGGGTCGTATCTCCTTCATACGGACTCCGATTTTCGCAAACTCGGGCTCGTTTTCATGCAGAATTTCTAGACGAACGCTATGGCGTAGGCCGCTTCCCTTGATTTTGATTATTAAATTTAATTCTGCCTTGATTTGTGAATCCTAGTGTTACAGAATTACGGGATGTTACATTCTCCCCCACTTAAAAGGATTTCGTCCCCGAAATCTTCAAGTTAGGAAGAATGTGTCCAACCATCCATTCACCCATCTACTCAACCATTCAATCATAGGCGTTCATTTTCCTTAAAAGATTTCTAATGCTTTCATGTTCATATGCATAGTGTGTGTATATGTCTTTATCTAATGCAAGATCAGGCGGTCTATTGATTCAGTTGACCTCCTTAATGCGAATCGTGTCAGTGCCATGCGTCCAATCATGTATGCAAGCATCCCTAGTTATGTAAATGCTACATGTGTGCATAGCCATTCATCCATATGCAACATCCATATGATAACATATCGAGTTCAACTTAAAAACAAATACATATCTGTAAATGCAATATGAAAGCGTCCGAACTGATCTAGTGCCTAATACGTATGTATATGCATTCACGAGCAACCATTAGCAACCACTCGCAACCATCAGCCATAACATGTTTCAAATACATGTTTACATCCAAAAGAGTTTCTACCTAAGGATCGATGATACGACCTAGAGGATATACTTTGGAAAGAGAGAAACAATTATGCGTAAAGTTCCTACAAAAAAGAAATCAAGGATGCACCCTTAAGGAAAAAGGGTATGATGCTAATATCTAGCCTTCTTGAGCTTTACTCCACTGTATCTCAACTAATTTAACTTCACAATTGTGAAGTTTCTGACCTCCATTTCCAAAATAAACAAATGTCAATCACGGTACCAAGTGTATGTACTAAGATGATTAGAGGTCTCCCTCTTATCCACCATGCCATAACTATAAGGGTCGAAAGGTCACTACGTGCTTTTTAGAGTGCCTGCCACAACTATTCATCTCTCACGCAAACCATCCTAGTCGAACTCGACATTCCTCAAGTACAAGCCCCAAAGGCCTAAACCAATATCAGACAAGCACCCAAGGAATATCTCCTCCAAATTTAGACGATCTACGTAAGACGATATAAGCAAACTCGATAGCTATTCTCAAATCCCTACTAACCAAAAATAAACTGGTCGGACCACCAATTGGGTTTGAGACTCTAGTGGGATCTTTCTACTATACAAGTACTATGGTGCAGAGACTCAACTATGGAAGTGGATATGAGCAAATGCGAAGCGCTAAAACCAAGGAAAAGAGTACGAACAGCAAAACTAGACTCTTCCAACAGAACTTTACTATCTTTCACCTAGGTACGCTTGGTGGCGAAAGTAGGTACTTGCCCTTCTGAAAATCTTGTCCTCTTCCCTTAATTACTTGCCCTATTACATCATAGTAAAGAAACTTCCTCTTGTCTTAGGTTTTATAATTCCTTCCTCCTTTGTGAGCTAAATCTACATCCATGAATTCCTCATCCTCTTCCGTGTGTAGTCATGTTGAAAAATCTCTCGAAAGCTGCTTCCATCATACAGAAAACCCTATAAGCTTGAAAGAAAACTGGCCGTCGGTGAAACAACTACGGCTATGGATGGAAGCCAGGCACGACTTCGCCCATCGATGAGGTTACCTCCCAGAAAGCCAGGTGCCCCAGAGACTCAAGAAAGAAGGAGACAAGAATTCGAACAGAGGAAGAGAAGATAGTGCGTATGGCTTTGGGGAATATGCCTTTAAAACAAATCTTTTCTCTTGAAAATGCTTCTTTTAAAACCGTTTTTGAAAATAATTTTTCAAATCCTTTATCTAATCCGGTAACCTTCAGCTCTGATACCACGTGTAACACCCCACATCCGTTAGTATCACTCACAAAGGGAATGCACTACGTTCAATGAGCATTTTAAGGTAAAAGATGCAGATGAATTACAAGACAGACAAAAATTAAAACAGCGGAAAATAAAACTTTGCTTTATTGATAAAATAGTTTGTACAACGATTTCTTTATAGTATCAGAGTATCTATCTTACAAAATAAAGAAGAATAAAACAACATTTATATTCCCCAATTGTAGCAAGAGCCAGCCATAGCATCTGAAAAGAGAATCCAAGCAAAACTTCGACAAATCTTCAAGCTGCGAAAGAGTGACAGTCCAACTTAACCTAAGCTATACTATTCCCTCCTTTACTACCTGAGGGGGGGGGGAACGGAAGAAAAGAAGACGAAAGAAAAACAGAGTCAGACATAAAGCCTGAGTAAGTTCAGTTACTTCTAGCATGTGAACATGGAAAAACAAAACGACATGAATTAACTGAATACAAGATAACACGATGAAGATAGTTTCAGCAAGATTAGATAAGATTAACACAAGATATGCTAAGACAAGATAAACTGGATATGCTCTAATACTTTCGCCGCTTCTCTATTTCCTTGTTATACTGGTTTCTATATCTCTGCACCACCTAACTAGTGTCCCAACTAGTAATGATAACGTGATCCCAATCCCGGTAATTTCGGCTGCCTTCAGACATACATTTATTATTTATTACCTAGATCTAATCTTGGGTTTTCTATCAAGTGCTTTCTAGATTCAACTAGAGTTTACGCTATCTACTGAATGCTTCTCGGATTCAGGGTTTATGCCACCTAGTCCAACTAGGGATTATGCTACCTGTCGAACGATGCCCCCTTGTCTAGGACACACTACCTAAAGTGGTATATGTTCCTAGACTTCCCCACGCATGTATTGCGAATCGTTATCGCTTGTCTAGATGCACATGTCCTGTAATGTGCGGCCTGAGTCCCGTGGCGAGGCTACTCTAGAAACACGAAACTCGGTCGGGAGCTTTTCAGATATCTGCCGGTGCAGATGCTAAGGTCTGTTTTTCTACCAGTGGTTATGGTCCCACGTGACCCCTCCCTCAACTAATGAAAGGCAATCCAAGAAAATCAAGCGCGAGAACTGTACTTTTGCCACCCAATGCACTACTTTCCTATTGGCCAGCCTCACTCATAACTAGATAGCAAGTATATGGTCTGTTGGGAGTTCTCTGCCTTTCCGCATACGTATAACGATTGACTAAAGATGGTAGGTAGACGACGAGTTGCTATCACAGGGCTACTGGTCTCGCCGAATCACGCTGGTCCATCCTAGTCTTTAGATTGCCTTGTATTGCAACCAAGGCATACCCTTGGTTCTTCTACTACAGACCTTAACCTCTGTGAGCCCAGGAGGATCATCAGCCACCTCACAGAGGGATACCAAGAGTACCCTCACGTCCCCTCAAAGCCTCGAGCTTTGTAACCCAATTCATTGGAGCCTTCTTTTTAACCAGACGGACGTTCTCTCCTTCCCGTGTTATACTAAGAATTACTACTTAGTTTTTCTAACTAAGGTTTACCCACTTAGTTTCCAGAATCGTTGTTTTCTTAACTAAGGTTTACTACTTAGCTCCTTTTAACTAAGGTTTACTACTTAGTTCTCTTCTCGTCAATTTGGATTGGTTAAGTGTCATTAGTCAATTCAAGCTAACTTAACCCTCTTCATTTATCCTGTTAAACTGGTTAAGTGTTATCAGTAATTCATGTTGACTTAACCCTACCACAAACCAGGTTATATTGGTTAAGTGTTTCTTATTACTTAACCCTATTCATTCATCCTGTATTGATTAAGTGTTCCTTTTTAACTTAACCTTGCCCATCTGTTTTAACTAACATTTTATTAATGGTTAAGTATTATCCCCTCATGTTTTAGACTTAACCCTATTCCTTTATCACAATCTGATGGTTAAGTGTTCAAGTTTACTTAACCCTACGGTCTAGTCCAGCTAACATATCAAATTGGCTAAGTGTATTAAATTTTACTTAACCCCAACCTCTAGTTAGTTACCATGTTAATTTGGCTAAGTGTCCCTATGGACTTAACCCTCCCATTCTAGCTTAACTATGTTAAGTGTCTGTATGAACCTAACCCCACCCATCGGTTTGGTATCATGTTGAATTGGTTAAGTGTCTTAGTTAACTTAACCTTACCATTCTTGTTCTAGCTTTAACTAAATAAATTAAAGCCGCGACCACTCACATTAGACAGATATTGTTGCGAATACTGGATAAGCCGGTTGGTTCCGGGCAGGTTTACATCGCAACTCAGTCTAACCTCGGGTTAGGCATATTTGGGTTTTCTAAGTTCAAAGGGTTTTGATCAATTTTCAAATCAGGTTTTGAAAGTAACCATCCCGTCCGTCAGATCAGTTAGGGATAGCCAGGAAGAGCAGGAAACTTGTATTTTCCAAACCCAAGCTAGACACTATCCTCTCTGTCACCCTAGAACTTTCTGTGTGTCATTAAAAGAGATGTCATTAATAAACCTTTAATTTGTCTAAATTTACATTTTCTCATTTAGGACAAATTCTATAAGTAAATTATTCCTAATTTACTTATTTCCTAATTAATCTTTTAATGTAAATTGTCAACATTTATTATTATGGCCCATTTTCACCTCTATATCATATTTATGCTTTTTGGTATGTAAACTATACCAAATAAATGTCACTAACCATGATTTTGCTAAACATGACAACTACTCACAATTATGGCCAATTTCAAATTTATGTCGATATACTTATTATGCCAAATTAGCTAATCCAATTCTGATATAATCATTCTAATTACAGTTCATGTCAAACTAGACTTATTATTCTAGTTCACAGTTCAAGTAAATGCTAGATTTACAAGGCAATACTAGATTCAAATTACACACCCTATAATTCATGTCAAATCTATCCAATTTGCATTTTTATAAACATGCCATAATAGATGTTCCCAATTTGTGCCAATTTCCAGGTTTATAACTACATTTTAGTAAATTCCATATTTTGCCTAAATCGTATTCCCATCGTTTGTACAATCATGATTCAATCTAGATTACAGTTAAATCTAGATTCGTAGATAAAAAGGGAATGAATCAAAGATGCTATGAAAAAGATAGACATAATAACTGGCATATATTGATAATTTACTAATTACAGACCTAACGAATTACACTGAAATAAATTGATTTAAAACGTCGAAGGCCCTATAGATCTGAAAATGTTATGACATAAAAAGGTTGAATAACGATGTAGGTTCAAGAACATGGGTAGACCTAACTTAATAGGTAAATTCCCAAGATCAAAATCCAAAGAAAATCAAGAATAGACAGAATAGATAATCAGGTTTAGACCCAATTTCACAGTCACAAAACTTAAGCATCACTTTCCTAGTTATGAATCATAGATGTTTAGTCACAGTTGTCCTTGTTATGTCATAGGCAATAGTTTATGTTTCCTAGTCAAAGGCATAGGCTTGTGTTCATAGTCAAAGGATAATAATTCTCACAGTCATGAGTCACAGTCATAGGCAATGTTCATAGGCAATGTTCATAGTCAAAGAGGCATATGGTTTTAAGGTCCATAGTTTCATAGTCACAGTCTTGTTGGTCATCGAATCATAACAGTTCTTAATTAGGTCCAAGGATATAAGCACTGATTCGAACAGAAAGATTTGGCATATTCTTTTATTCCTTTAATTTCATGTCATGAATAGAGAAAACGTTCAAATCTAAAAAGTAACCGACTTACAGAGATTATATTTGATTCGTAGAAAAACAGTCGTTGAAGTCGTTTGAATCTTCACTTGAATCCTAGCTTGTTTTGAATCTCCTCTTGAAGGTCCTGAGCAGCATTTCCTCGTCTTGATTTATTTTATATATTATTTTATTTATTTATACATTTTCGCAGAGGCAACATAAGGATATGATGAAATGTTGTAGAGAGAAGGAGGCTAGGATGCTGTTTATATAGGATTCGGCGGACGAATCTAGGCAGAAAACGAGACCAGGTACATCAGAATGCACCCAGGCCCAAAAGTGGGTTTTGCACCCAGGTCGACACCCATGTCGACTGGGCAGTCGACCTGGTCAGGGGGGTCGACTACCCAGTCGAATCCTCAGTTGACCTGGGTCCTGGGCGGGAATTTACCCGCCCAGCCCGCTTCTGGGTTTGAATTCGAATTTCGAGCTGTTTTCAATTCTGAAATTTCCTGAAACTTCAGAGGGTCATATCTCCTTCATACGGACTCCGATTTTCGTAAACTCGGGCTCGTTTTCTTGCAGAATTCAGAGACGAACGCT
Organism: Allium sativum; assembly: GCA_030737875.1. Lineage (NCBI taxonomy): Eukaryota > Viridiplantae > Streptophyta > Magnoliopsida > Asparagales > Amaryllidaceae > Allium > Allium sativum. The sequence continues at coordinate 15,848 of JASFAX010006797.1, forward strand.
ATGGCATAGGCCGCTTCCCTTTATTTTGATTTTAAAATTTAATTCTGCCTTGATTTGTGAATCCTAGTGTTACATAATTACGGGGTGTTACATTCTCCCCCACTTTAAAGTATTTCTTCCCCGAAATCTTCAAGTTAGGAAGAATGTGTCCTACCATCCATTCACCCATCTACTCAACCATTCAATCACAGGCATTCATTTTCCTTAAAAGATTTCTAATGCTTTCATGTTCATATGCATAGTGTGTGCATATGTCTTTATCTAATGCAAGATCAGGCGGTCTACTGATTCAGTTGACCTCCTTAATGCGAATCATGTCAGTGCCATGCGTCCAATCATGTATGCAAGCATCCCTAGTTATGTAAATACTACATGTGTGCATAGCCATTCATCCATATGCAACATCCATATGATAACATATCGAGTTCAACTTACAAACAAATACATATCTGTAAATGCAATATGAAAGCGTCCGAACTGATCTAGTGCCTAATACGTATGTATATGCATTCACGAGCAACCATTAGCAACCACTCGCAACCATCAACCATAACATGTTTCAAATACATGTTTACATCCAAAAGAGTTTCTACCTAAGGATCGAAGATACGACCTCGAGGATATACTTTGGAAAGAGAGAAACAATTATGCGTAAAGTTCCTACAAAAAAGAAATCAAGGATGCACCCTTAAGGAAAAAGGGTATGATGCTAGTATCTAGCCTTCTTGAGCTTTACTCCACGGTATCTCAACAAATTTAACTTCATGATTGTGAAGCTTCTGACCTCCATTTCCAAAATAAACAGATGTTAATCACGGTACCAAGTGTATGTACTAAGATGATTAGAGGTCTCCCACTTATCGACCATGCCATAACTATAAGGGTCGAAAGGTCACTACGTGCTTTTTAGAGTGCCTGCCACAACTTTTCATCTCTCACGCAAACCATCCTAGTCGAACTCGACATTCCTCAAGTACAAGCCCTAAAGGCCTAAACCAATATCAGACAAGCACCCAAGGAATATCTCCTCCAAATTTGGACGATCTACGTGAGATGATATAAGCAAACTCGATAGCTATTCTCAAATCCCTACTAACCAAAAATAAACTGGTCGGACCACCAATTAGATTTGAGACTCTAGTGGGATCTTTCTACTATACAAGTACTATGGTGCAGAGACTCAACTATGGAAGTGGATATGAGCAAATACGAAGCGCTGAAACCAAGGGAAAGAGTACGAACAACAAAACTAGACTCTTCCAACAGAACTTTACTACCTTTCTCCTAGGTACGCTATGTGGCGAAAGTAGGTACTTGCCCTTCTGAAAATCTTGTCCTTTGCCCTTAATTAAATGCCCTATTACACCATAGTAAAGAAACTTCCTCTTGTCTTAAGTTTTTATAATTCCTTCATCCTTTGTGAGCTAAATCTACATCCATGAATTCCTCATCCTCTTCCGTGTGTAGTCATGTTGACAAATTTATCGAAAGCTGCTTCCATCATACAGAAAACCCTATAAGATTGAAAGAAAACTGGCCGTAGGTGAAACAACTACGGCTATGGATGGAAGCCAGGCACGCCTTCGCCCATCGATGAGGTTACCTCCCAGAAAGCCCGGAGCCCCAGAGACTCAAGAAAGAAGGAGACAAGAATTCGAACAGAGGAAGAGAAGATAGTGCGTATGGATTTGAGGAATATGCCTTTAAAACAAATCTTTTCTCTTGAAAATGCTTCTTTTAAAACCGTTTTTGAAAATAATTTTTCAAATCCTTTATCTGATCCAGTAACCTTCAGCTCTGATACCACGTGTAACACCCCACATCCGTTAGTGTCACTCACAAAAGGAATGCACTAAGTTCTGTGAGCATTTTAAGGTAAAAGATGCAGATGAATTACAAGACAGAGAAAAATTAAAACAGCGGAAAATAAAACTTTGCTTTATTGATAAAATAGTTTGTACAACGATTTCTTTATAATATCAAAGTATCTGTCTTACAAAATAAAGAAGCATAAAACAACATTTATATTCCCCAATTGTAGCAAGAGCCAGCCATAGCATCTGAAAAGAGAATCCAAGCAAAACTTCGACAAATCTTCAAGCTGGGAAAGAGTGACAGTCCAACTTAACCTGAGCTATACTATTCCCTCCTTTACTACCTTGGGGGGGGGGGGGACGGAAGAAAAGAAGGCGAAAGAAAAACAGAGTCAGACATAAAGCCTGAGTAAGTTCAGTTACTTCTAGCATGTGAACATGGAAAAACAAAACGACATGAATTAACTGAATAAAAGATAACACGATGATGATAGGGTCAGCAAGATTAGATAAGATTAACACAAGATATGCTAAGACAAGATAAACTGGATATGCTCTAATACTTTCGCCGTTCGCTATTTCCTTGTTATACTGGTTTCTATATCTCTGCACCACCTAACTAGTGTCCCAACTAGTACTGATAACGTGATCCCAATCCCGGTAATTTCGGCTGCCTTCAGGCATACATTTATTATTTATTACCTAGATCTAATCTTGAGTTTTCTATCAAGTGCTTTCTAGATTCCACTAGAGTTTACGCTATCTACTGAACTCTTCTCGGATTCAGGGTTTATGCCACCTAGTCCAACTAGGGATTATGCTACCTGTCAAACGATGCCCCCTAGTCTAGGACACACTACCTAGAGTGGTATATGTTCCTAGACTTACCCACGCATGTATTGCAAATCGTTATTGCTTGTCTAGATGCACATGTCCTGTAATGTGCGGCCTGAGTCCCGTGGCGAGGCTACTCTAGAAACACGAAACTTGGTCGGGAGCTTTTCAGATATCTGCCGATGCAGATGCTAAGGTCTGTTTTTCTACCAGTGGTTATGGTCCCACGTGACCCCTCCCTCAACTAATGAAAGGCAATCCAAGAAAATTAAGCGCGAGAACTGTACTTTTGCCACCCTATGCACTACTTTCCTATTGGCCAGCCTCACCCATAACTAGATAGCAAGTATATGGTCTGTTGGGAGTTCTCTGCCTTTCCGCATACGTATAACGATTGACTAAAGATGGTAGGTAGACGACGAGTTGCTTTCACCGGGATACTGGTCTCGCCGAATCACGCTGGTCCATCCTAGTCTTTAGATTGCCTTGTATTGCAACCAAGGCATACCCTTGGTTCTTCTACCACAGACCTTAACCTCTGTGAGCCCAGGAGGATCATCAGCCACCTAACAGAGGGATACCAAGAGTACCCTCACGTCCCCTCAAATCCTCGAGCTTCGTAACCCAATTCATTGGAGCCTTCTTTTTAACCAGACGGACGTTCGCTCCTTCCCTCCTTCCCGTTTTATACTAAGAATTACTACTTAGTTTTTCTAACTAAGGTTTACCACTTAGTTTCCAGAATCGTTGTTTTCTTAACTAAGGTTTACTACTTAGCTCATTTTAACTAAGTTTACTACTTCTCTTCTCGTCAATTTGGATTGGTTAGGTGTCATTATTCAATTCAAGCTAACTTAACCCTCTTCATTTATCCTGTTAAACTGGTTAAGTGTTATCAGTAATTCATGTTGACTTAACCCTACCACAAACCAGGTTATATTGGTTAAGTGTTTCTTATTACTTAACCCTATTCATTCATCCTGTATTGGTTAAGTGTTCCTTTTTAACTTAACCTTGCCCATCTGTTTTAACTAACATTTTATTAATGGTTAAGTATTATCCCCTCATGTTTTAGACTTATCCCTATTCCTTTATCATAATCTGATGGTTAAGTGTTCAAGTTTACTTAACCCTACGGTCTAGTCCAGCTAACATATCAAATTGGCTTAGTGTATTAAATTTTACTTAACCCCAACGTCTAGTTAGTTACCATGTTAATTTGGCTAAGTGTCCCTATGGACTTAACCCTCCCTTTCTAGCTTAACTATGTTAAGTGTTTGTATGAACCTAACCCTACCCATCGGTTTGGTTATCATGTTGAATTGGTTAAGTGTCTTAGTTAACTTAACCTTACCATTCTTGTTCTAGCTTTAACTAAATAAATTAAAGCCGCGACCACTCACATTAGACAGATATTGTTGCGAATATTGGGTATGCCGTTTGGTTCCGGGCAGGTTTACATCGCAACTCAGTCTAACCTCGGGTTAGGCATATTCGGGTTTTCTAATTTCAAAGGGTTTTGATCAATTTTCAAATCAGGTTTTGAAAGTAACCATCCCGTCCGTCGGATCAGTTAGGGATAGCCAGGAAGAGCAGGAAACTTGTATTTTCCAAACCCAAGCCTAGACACTATCCTCTCTGTCACCCTAGAACTTTCTGGTGTGTCATTAAAAGAGATGTCATTAATAAACCTTTAATTTGCCTAAATTTACATTTTCTCATTTAGGACAAATTCTATAAGTAAATTATTCCTAATTTACTTATTTCTTAATTACTCTTTTAATGTAAATTGTCAACATTTATTATTATGGCCCATTTTCCCCTCTATATCATATTTATGCTTTTTGGTATGTAAACTATACCAAATTAAATGTCACTAACCATGATTTTGCTAAACATGACAACTACTCACAATTATGGCCAATTTCAAATTTATGCCGATATACTTATTATGCTAAATTAGCTAATCCAATTCTGATTTAATCATTCTACTTACAGTTCATGTCAAACTAGACTTATTATTCTAGTTCACAGTTCATGTAAATGCTAGATTTATAAGGCAATACTAGATTCAAATTACACACCCTATAATTCATGTCAAATTTATCCAATTTGCATTTTTATAAACATGCCATAATACATGTTCCCAATTTATGCCAATTTCCAGGTTTATAACTATGTTTTAGTAAATTTCATATTTTTCCCAAATCGTATTCCCATCGTTTGTATAATCATGATTCAATCTAGATTATAGATAAATATAGATTCATAAATAAAAAGGGAATGAACCAAAGATGCTATGAAAAAGATAGACATAACAACTGGCATAAATTGATAAATTACTAATTACAGACCTAACGAATTACACTGAAATAAATTGATTTAAAACATCGAAGGCCTATTGATCTGAAAATGTTATGACATAAAAAGGTTGAATAACGATGTAGGTTCAAGAACATGGGTAGACCTAACTTAATAGGTAAATTCCCAAGATCAAAATCCAAAGAAAATCAAGAATAGACAGAATAGATAATCAGGTTTAGACCCAATTTCACAGTCACAAAACTTAAGCATCACTTTCGTAGTTATGAATCATAGGTGTTTAGTCACAGTTGTCCTTGTTATGTCTTAGGCAATAGTTTATGTTTCCTAGTCAAAGGCATAGGCTTGTGTTCATAGTCAAAGGAAAATAATTCTCACAGTCCTGAGTCACAGTCATAGGCAATGTTCATAGGCAATGTTCATAGTCAAAGAGGCATATGGATTTAAGGTCCATAGTTTCATAGTCACAGTCTTGTTGGTCATCGAATCATAACAGTTCTTAATTAGGTCCAAGGATATGAGCACTGATTCGAATAGAAAGATTTGGCATATTCTTTTATTCCTTTAATTTCATGTCACGAATAGAGAAAACGTTCAAATCTAAAAAGTAACCGACTTATAGAGATTATATCTGATTCGTAGAAAAATAGTCATTGAAGTCGTTTGAATCTTCACTTGAATCCTAGCTTGTTTTGAATCTCCTCTTGATGGTCTTGGGCAACATTTCCTCGTCTTGATTTATTTTATATGTTATTTTTATTTATTTATACATTTTCTCAGAGGCAGCGTAAGGATAGAATGAAATGGTGTAGAGAGGAGGCTAGGAGGCTGTTTATATAGGATTCGGCGGACCAATCTAGGCAGAAAACGAGACCAGGTACATCAGAATGCACCCAGGCCCAAAAGTGGGTTTTGCACCCAGGTCGACACCCATGTCGACTGGGCAGTCGACCTGGTCAGGGGGGGTCGACTACCCAGTCGACCTGGGTCCTGGGCAGGAATTTTTCTGCCCAGCCCGCTTCTGGGTTTGAATTCGAATTTTGAATTCGAATTTCGAGCTGTTTTCAATTCTGGAATTTCCTGAAACTTCGAAGGGTCATATCTCCTTCATACGGACTCCGATTCTCGTAAACACAAACTCGTTTTCATGTAGAATTCCGAGACGAACGCAATGGCGCAGCCCGTTTCCCTTGATTTTGATTTTAAAATTTAATTCTGCCTTGATTTGTGAATCCTAGTGTTACAGAATTACGGGGTGTTACAGTGTAAGACTGCCCGGAACCGCCCGGCACATCCAGCAACTGTAACAATACATATCTAATGTGGGAGGTTAGTGCAACAATCCCAAAAGAACCCGAGGTTAGACTGAGTTGCGGTGTAAAACTACCCGGACCCGACCGGCATATCCAGTGACCGCAACAATACCTGTTTAATGTGAGTGGTTGGTGCTTTAATGATTGAATTAAAGCTAAGCCAGGAATGGTAGGGTTAAGTCAATTAAGGCAACACTTAACCAATACAACATGTTAACTAAACTGATTGGTGAGGTTAGGTTAACTTGGACACTTAACCAATTTAACTTGTTGATTAGAAAACCCTAGTAACGGGGACCCATTTCATAAGTAACCCACATAGATGTGTCATGGTACCCTGAACTAGGCAGGGTGGGGCAAGATTACTGGGCTGATTATAAGTGGTCAAAACAACGGCGGTTGGTGCGTTAGTTTAGGTTCCGACGGAGCACGGGCGTGCACGTACTCCGGAGTGGAAAATGCAGGCACTGGGCATCAGTAGTTATACAATGTGCATCTTGAATCGTGTCGGGTTGCCACTATAAGATTTGATACACCCCATGGTGGGACCAGCACAGTTATATACGATCGAGCAAGGCCATATGACACAAGTCGTAAATACGTGTGAGTAGGAGCCGATCGATAAAAAGGGATCACTAGGTTTGAACTCATGATGATGGTTGAAATATCTAGTTGGTGCAGAGAATATGGATATGAGTGCGATAGTATGATTGGTTTATCTTGCCTTGTTTATCTTGCCTTATCCTATGTTACCTTATTTATTTGTTATTGTCCTATGTCCAGTTTATTCATGTCATGGTTCTCTTACCAGTTTACATGCCGAATAATCACTGGACTTACGAGACTTATGTGTGACACATTTTTCTTTTGCTCCCTTTTCTTCCGTTTCCCCCCTCAGGTACCCAAGGAGGGAATAGCTCAACTTAATTTGGATTGTTCATCCTTCCAAGCTTGAAGACTCTGTGCTGTATGGCTTGGAACCTCTTCTCTTTGGTTATGGCTTTGGACACACTACTACTACTACTTTGGGACTTATGCAGTTTTATTTTGTTTTATGCTTCTTTATGTTATAATCAAAATAGAGATTCTGATGTAATGATTTGGAAGTTGTTTTGAGAAAGTTTATTATGATCCACGAATGAAATAAATTTAGTTTTTCCATTGCTTATATTTGTCTGTCTTGTAAATTATCTGTGTCTTTTACCTATAATGCTCCACCAAAATTAAGGCATTCCTTTGTGAGTGACCTTAACGAAGGTGGGGTGTTTCACTTGGTATCAGAGCAAAGGTTTACTAGATCAGATAAAAATTTTGAAAACTTTTTTTCAAAGAGAAGTTTAAAGAAGCAATTGTCAAGAAAAATTGTTTTGTTTTAAAAAGGCATAATCGCCCAATAGCCATATGCACTACCTTTCTGTCCTTTGTTTTAAATCTTTCCTTTTTCGTTTCAGCATGTCTGGGGATGTTAACCTTCTAGAGGGCATGTCGGTACCTGGCTGGTTCAGAAGGTACCTAGAGACTAGGGCTAATGTCGTAGGCCCAACAGACGTTCCTCCACCCCCAGCTGTAGCGGTTCCTCCTCCTCCTCCTCCTCTTACAAATGCTTTCTCAAAAATATGTAGGGACTTTCGAGCCATGGGTGGAAAGAACTTCAATGGAAATGAATCCTTCATGGAAGCAAGAAACTAGCTCAAAGAAACTGAGGACTTGTTTGATATCTTCGATGTGGATGATAGGCAGAAGATACAGTTGGCCGTATGGTTGCTTAAAGATGAAGCCTCCTATTGGTGGGAAGTTACTAATGCTGAAAGACCAGTTGAAACTTGGACGGATTTCAGAATGAGGTTTGAAATGAAATTCCTCTCACAAGATGAACGAAGTCTACAGATGGAGAAGTTCTTAGCTCTCAAACAGGGAAGTATGTCGGTTAAGGAATACGTTAACCAATTCAATCAGCTGGCTAGGTACGGATTGGAGTTAGTGAGCACTCCACATAAGAAGGCTCTCCGTTTTGTTAAGGGATTGAGTGAGCCACTGCACATTGTAGCTATGTCCCATATACCTATGGGTGCGACTTATAAGAGACTCGTGGACATGGCACTGTTACAAGAAGAAGATAAGATTGGCAAGAAAGAGACAAAGGCAGAAGTACCTCAAGATGAGAAAGTGGAAGAATCACAGAGCAAGAAGACAGATTCCCAGAAGGGCGAGAAGAACAACAAACCCTGTGACAAGAGGAAGTGTAATTTTTGTGGCATTCCTGGACATCTAGTTAAGGACTGCAGAAAGAAGAAGAGGAAGATGGGTGGCTGTTTCCATTGCAGCAACACAAGACACATGGCTAAGGACACCAGTTTCTTTTGAGAGTTTAGTTTCTCTTTTTGATCATCCTGTTCATACACTCTTTGATTCTAGCGCATCACACTCTTTTATATCTACTGCTTTATTTGAATCTCTGCACCTAGACACTAGTTTAGTAGAGGATCCCTTAGTTGTTTCAAATCCAATTGGGGGCTCAAATTATTTGTCAATGATTTGTTTGGATTTGCAAATTTCTATACTAAGTGTAGGGTTTAGATGTAATGCCTATGTTTTGGGCTTCACGGGCTATGGGTTGATTCTAGGCATGGATTGGCTATCCAGTAATGGTGCCATCCTCGATTGTGAATTGAGAGTGGTTAGACTCATGACTCGCCTCGATAACACTATCGAAATTTCTTGTAATCCCATGAACTCTGTTATGCTTAGCTATCTAGAATCTCTTGATGCGTCTGTTGAGAATTTGCAGTCTGCTAGAGTAGTCCGTTAATACTCGGATGTCTTTGAGGAGGTGAAGGGGTTACCTCCGAAGTGCGAGATGGACTTCCGCATATACCTCGTTGATAATGCAAAAACCGTTGTTTACCCGTCAGACACATGGCTCCAAGGAAGAGGAAAGAACTCAGTAAGCAAGTTAAAGAGCTTCTTGAGAAAGGATATATAAGGAGGAGTATTTCTGAATGGGGAGATCCAGTAGTGTTAGCAACTAAAGCGGACGGTTCGCTTCGCCTATGCGTTGATTATAGGGACCTAAACAAGCTGACCAAGAAGAATAGGCACCCACTCCCAAGAATAGATGACTTGTTCGATCAGCTTGTAGGTGCATCGGTTTTCTCCTAACTAGATCTGGCTACCGGGTATCATCAGGTAAGAGTGGCTGAAGACAGCATTGATAAGACTGCGTTCAGAACTCCGGATGGTTTCTTCGAGTGGCTTGTCATGCCTTTCGGCCTGACAAATGCACTCGCTTACTTCGTTGACTTGATAAGCAGGATGTTCAGGGAGTTCCTTATTAAGTTTGTGGTGGTCTTCGTAAATGACATTTTGATTTTCTCAAAGAGTGAGGAAGAGCATGCTCAGCATTTAAAATAAGTCTTGGATACTCTTCGAGCACATCAGTTGAAAGCCAAATTCTCCAAATGCCACTTCTGGTGAGAGGAAATAAGGTTTCTCAAACATGTGGTATCCAAGGAAGGGTTAGCTGTGGACCCCACAAAAGTAGTTGCGGTACAAGATTGGAAGGTTCCACGGAATGCGACCGAAGTCCGGAGCTTGCTCGGGCTAGCAGGCTTTTACTGAAAATTCATCGAAGACTTTGTGAAAATCTCAGCTCCGCTTACAAGGTTGACGAAGAAGAACCTAACTTTCAATTGGGATTTGGATTGCGATGTTGCTTTCCAACGATTGAAGAGGGCTTTAACAACAACCCCAGTTTTGACATTGCTGGATGGGAGCAAGATGTTTACCATATACACGGATGCATGTGTTACGGGACTAGGTGCTGTCTTGATACAAGAAGGGAAGGTAGTAGCTTATGGAGGTAGACAATTGAAAGTACATGAGAAAAACTACCCAACCCACGATCTAGAGTTGGCTGCCATCGTCTTTGCGCTTATATCTTGGCGCCATTATCTCCTAGGTGAGAAGTTTGAATTGTATACTGACCATAAATCATTGAAGTACCTTTTCTCGCAGAAAGATCTTAACTTGAGGCAACAAAGGTGGATGAAGTTCTTGGCATCCTACGATTTCAAGATTTCCTATACCCCTGGCAAAGGCAATGTAGTAGCGGATGCCTTGAGTAAAAAGAAGCTGACCTTAAGCCCTCTCTTTAGAGAAAGGCAGAGCTTGGAATACATAGCCAACTTTGACTTTAGACCCTCTGTCGATCATGTGACTGGATTTTTTGCATCGCTAGAAGTGCGGCCTACTCTTTTAGACTCAATAGGAACAACACAGCGTGAAGACCGTCAGCTAGTTGATGTGATGGACAAGCTAATTAGGGGTGAGACTTCTAGTCACCTGAATAGATAATCCATCGATGATAATTGTTGGTTGAGGCGGGATGGAAGGCTATGCATCCCACAAGCAAGGGATTTGGTGAAGAAGGTTTTCGAAAAGGCACACCATTCAAAGTTGACCATACACCCAGGTGGAGTCAAGATGTATAAAGACATAAAAAGGGTTTTCTTTTGGAATGGCATGAAGAGGGATGTAGCTGAATTCGTCTCTAAGTGTTTAATATGCCAGCAAGTCAAGGCGGAGCAAAAGAAGCCTGGTGGTTTGCATCATCCTCTAGAGGTCCCACAGTGGAAATGGGATAGCATTTCAATGGAATTTAATGATGGGCTGCCTAGATCAAGAAGGGGCAATACCAGTATTTGGGTAATAGTGGACCGGCTCACAAAAAGCGCTCACTTTATACCCGTTAAAAGTAGAAGGACTGCCTCATCTTTAGCATCCATTTATCTTAAAGAGATAGTTCGACTCCATGGGATACCCTCCAGCATTGTGAGTGACCGAGATCCTATCTTTACGAGCGAGTTTTGGAAGAGCTTGCAAGAGGCTGTAGGCACACAACTATGGTTAAGCACTGCCTATCACCCCCAAACCGATGGTCAGACGGAAAGGGTAAACAGAGTATTAGAAGACCTCTTGAGGTTATGCATTCTTGACTTTGAGGAACATAGGAGGATCATCTTCCTTTGGTGGAGTTTTCCTACAACAATAGCTACCAAGCCACTATAGGCATTGCACCCTTCGAAGCTTTATATGGAAGACCATGCCGATCACTAACTTGTTGGTGGGAGTCTACAGACAAGCTCATACTTGGACCAGATATGATTAAAGAAACTTCAGAGAAAGTGGACTTGATACGAAGAAGAATGAAGACTGCCTAAGATATGAAGAAGTCCTACGCAGATAAAAGAAGGACCGACCTTGAGTTTGAGGTTGGAGACAGGATTTTCCTTAAAGTATCTCCTTTGAGGAACGTCGTTTGCTTCAGATCCGCAGGAAAGTTGGCATCAAGATTTGTAGGGCCGTTTCCTATCATTGAAATGAATGGAAAGATGGCTTACAGAGTAGAGCTTCCCAAATGATTGGCTGGAGTTCTTAATGTCTTTCACGTTTCTCACCTACGGAAGTGCTTACATGAGTCTGCGGAAGTTGTGGAACCAACCATATTAGAGGAAGTAAAAGTAGAACGAGAGACAACTGTGAGAAGAGTTCCAACTCGTATCTTGGGTACAAAAGTTAAAAAAGCTACGCAACCGCGAAGTCAAACTTGTTAAAGTTCAATGGAGTGTCATTGAGGAAGACGCGACTTGGGAGACTGAGGCTAAGATAAGCGCTGCCTAACCTTTTCTTTTTGAGGGTACATCTTTGATCACTTTTTCCTTAAGTTTATTCATGTTCGTATCTATCTTTTTAGTATTTCCTCCGTGCTATTCTTGATCCTTAGGAAGAAACCAATGGATGTAAACATGTATTTGAAACATGTTATGATTGATGGTTGCAAGTGGTTGCAAGTGATTGCCAGTGATTGCTCGTGGATGCATATACACGCATTAGGTGTTAGATCGGCTCAGTCACTTTCATATTGCATATGCATATATGTACTTGTATATGATTGAAACTTGTTGTGTTATTGTAACACCCCGAATTTTAGCTAATACTAAAATTCTCTAATCATAGGATAAATAATCTCAAATGTGGGAATTGGGGGTAACGGGCTGCGTCATTGCGTTCGTCTCGGAGAAATACGCGAAATAGAGTCCGAGTTTTCAAGAATCGGAGTCCGTATGGCCCAGTTAAGGCCCAATGAAGTTTGCAGAAAAATTAAAGCTTAAAACAGATTTAGAAATTTAAATTAGGATTTCAAATTAGAACCAGCGGGGTAGGCGGGAAGTTTCCCGCCCTAACCATGTCGACAGGGCTGTCGACAGGCCTGTCGACAGGGGTGTCGACTTGCCTGTCGACTTGCCTGTCGACAGGGGTGCAGCGTCCAGATAGCCTGGGTGCACCAGGTTGGGTTTTAGGCTGGCTTGGAGGGCTGGGTTCTAGAGATTTCCTAAATCTGACGGACCTAAACTAATCTAGGGTTAATCTAAGGGCCTAAAACACTACCTAATCCTATAAATAAGACCCTAACCCTACCCTAATTCATTCATAATTAGATCTTGTAACTAAACTATGGCAAAATGAAACTTGAGCATGGCCTCCACAAATCAATGAAGAGAGTAGCAAGCTAATCAACCCCTAATCATCTTCTTCTTCATATTTGGCAACTAGTTTTACTTCATAAGTTTGCTAATCTTGGTTTTGGTGAGTTCATATGGCTTTAATAATCAATTGTTAAATTGATTATGGTAGGATGTGATAAGACATGGCTATGTTTGTGGATAAATGTGTTTATGCAAGTTTGTATGATATGTGATTTGCAAGTTTTATGTTATATGCAAGGTTAATGCCATGTTTTATGATGCAAAACACTATGTTGAACATTTATGCATATGTAACATGTTATGCAAACTATATGTGAGAGTATATGCAAGTTATATGTAACATGATATGCAAGTTATGCATGTGATTTTATACATGCTAAGTATTTGGTTGTATGCATGCTAAGTGTTTGGGTTTATGCAAGTCAAGTGGTGTGTTTATGCATAACAAGTAATTGATTCTATGCATGCTAAGTAAGTGGTTTTATGCATGCTAAGTGTTTGGTATTATGCATAAATCATGATATATAAGTTTACCCTTTTAAATGTGATGCATACATATGCAAGATGACACCTTTATATGCTATGCATGTTTACCCTCCTTTAAGATGCAAGTCATATATGCAAGCTCAACATGTTATGCAAGTTATGTGCATGATGTTATGTAAGTTATGTGCATGTTGTTATGCAAGTTTATATGCAAGTTATGTGTATGAGGGTATGCAAGTTACGTGCATGGTGTTATGCAAGTTGAGTTTATGAGATTATGCAAGTTATGTGCATGATGTTATGCAAGTTATGTATATGCTTAAATGCAAGTTTAATGTGATATGCAAGTATGTGAATGCTTATGCAAGTATGAGAATGCCTATGCAAGTATGTGAATGCTTATGCAAGTTATGTGTAGGCTCAAATGCATGTTTAACATGTTATGCAAGTTATGAGAACGCTTATATGCGAGTTCAACATGTGATGCAAGATATGGGTATGATAATATGCAAGCTCATATGCAACATGTTATGCAAATCATGTGTATGATAATGTGCAAGTTTGGGTTAAATGTAGTTGGGTTAATATATGCTCATATATGCAAGTTGACATCCTCTTAACCCATGACAAAGTTGTATGCTAAACCCATGATATTTGTGATGATCTTCCCCTTTATTATGTCATGAAATGAGA
>JASFAX010006798.1:0-29852 GCA_030737875.1 Allium sativum
CATACATTTATACTATATGATGCACAGTGTACAAATTTCTGGTGTGTCATATAGTTTAAGCAAATCACTCCACAACACATGAAAACTTTTTGAATAATTATACATAAATGGTTATGTGTCACCAAGCAATACACATATCATTAAACTGTTTAAACAAATATGTAGCAGGTCATGTGTTCACCATATAATATTTATATATGTATTAAATTGACTAAACAGATGTATAGCAAGTCATTAATCAATTCCAACATAGCAGTTGTAATTGTTGTTACACACACACACATAATATACATATATACAAACATACACACATTCTCATGCATATATACATGTATATATATCTCCTTTATCCCAGATTCCCCTGAATATTTATATCAGCTAACACAAATATATGTTTAAAATTCACACCTAATTATATGTATAGTCAACATCATTACTAACTAGCACCTCATTTTCTGGTTTACAAATATACACATACCTTCATTCACATACATGTAGGTACCATATATATATAATTAGATTTAGAACCTACTGTGTATTGGTATCTTTTAATACAAGTGTGCCCCAAAGTGAGTTACCAATACAACATATCCAAACTACTTTCATATTACATCCACAGTTTCTGTTCCTAAGAATAATTCAATTCATTCAGTCATGAATAAAAAGATACATTCAAATGTAAAATATATTTTTCGAGCTCACTCTTAGTTTACCAAACTAAATTATTTCTAATTTATGTATATATACACATCCATGCCTATGTACATATGTATTCATTCAGTTTTCATTTGGCATTTCTAACGTTTATATATACACACACACACATGCACTTCCATGCATATATATATATATATACTTTGTTTCATATATATATGGCATGTTACTCCAATATATATGTATATATATACACACACTTTTATGCTTGTATACATATAAATACAAACTTTCCTTCTTACCACTTATCAAATATCACATGATAATCGTATATTCATACTTTTTTCTACCAGGTAGATAATACCATTTTTATGCAACCTGAAGGCAATCAAATATACAAAATAAATTATGCATTAACTGGCAAGCATCCAAACACAAGGTAACCAATTGAATGTAAGTATTCAATCCCTCAATCCTTTTTCTTTATCTAGTTAATTCCCTTTATTTCTTTGTATTCATACCCCAATCATGATGTGAATATCCAAATAAGACACCAAAGATTTTTCTTATGTTTACACATAAATTGTGACGACCTGAACTTCCCCGTAAAGGAAATCCCGGATTGAGTTGAGAACACAACAAATGTGATAACCCCAAACTTCCGTGATTCGAAAGTAGGGATAATCATTTTGAAATACAACATATTTACAACAAAACCAGATCTCAGATAATTATCATAACACATAAACCATTGCAGTGGATATAAATGTCATCAGCATCATAATATTCAATACATCAGAATACGTAGTACAGGATACAACTTAGCCAAATAAAGAGTCTCAACAAAAGGGAAATAAGTTTCAATGGAAAAGAAACCAGTCTCAAACTCCATTACATACATCGAAGCCACAGAAGATAAAATGTCTCAAAGCATAAGTAAAAACTAGAGAAAAGGTCTTCTTCTTCTTCCTTCCAAGCAAGTTTCAATCAGAATGTATCACCTGAACCTGTCAATTGGCTGCTCGTGTGGAAAGAGGGCACCCGAGTTTGCAAAAGTGAAACAAACTACGAGTCAGTCATGAGACTGGTATGAGAATTTTTAACTAATTTATCTAACAACGTGGAAAATCACAGGACCACGCCGCTAACGCGGAACGGGTTTACTCCATTGGATTGCTAGTGCATAAGTAAAGTAAATAGTTCAAATAACGCTATGCTTTTTAGAAAAATGAGATCATTATAAGACCCAAGTCCCATCACACAATGCAACGCAAACCGGAGAATAGGGTTTTACCTTATAATGATCAAAAGATAATAAATACATAAAACGTATTACTACTAGTGTGTATATGTCTTCATAAATCATTTCAATATAAATGTATTAATCTTAGGCGGCATAGCTACCATATACTATGTCGCCATACTAGTTATACAATCGAAAACAAGATGTCGTATTGGAGATTAGTTTTTCCATCATGAGTCAAGGCTACGGAGGAGCTCCTTACCGATTCGAGACACTCTCGTATATACCTCAGGATCACACCCATGGGCAACCCTTGGATAGCTGCAGGGTCGGTCCACTCCGAAGGGTCGTGGATTAGTTATACCTGAACACACGTTTCCTGGTCCTTTTGGACCTATAATATGGTCACTAACAACCTATAAAAAAACACGAGGTACCTCATAATCCATCATCCACATAAGTAAAATGTCAGCGCTGGTAGGTCCCTAACATTACTCTTGCTAGAAAGATAACGTGTGCACTCCCTGCGTTCCCTTCTCCCGTTTTAGACTCATACCGGGGTATGGGGCTCGTGAGGTTACGCTATACACAAAGCTACGCCTAAATAGGTCGGGCTTTGATCATCAACCACAAGGCCTGCTTTTCAACAAAAGCCTTGATCATTCGCATCTTGGTGTGCCACATTGACAATTCACGCCATGCAATCGATAACTATTAACATATACCAAGGTGTTAAGCAGAGAATAAATTCTCCACCGCCAAACAGGCATATATCAACAAAAATCGATTAACTACATGAAATAAATTCCAACGTCAGAAACGCATCCATTCAAGTTCGTTCTGGGTTTGAATGAAACCGGAGACACCTAAGATGTTCTCGCTTATCCGGACAATCAACCCATATGTCTGGACAACTACTACTTTAACCCCTTCCTGGGAGCAAGTCAGTCCAAGGCATCAGTAATCGTCGTCCATCCGATGTGAAGATCGCCGGTCTTCAACACTGTCTTGTTATATGTTTGATTAAATCGTCGTATAATTATTTGAAATGAGTCAAACTCGGTCTTTTCAAATAATTATCGCATAATTATCATTTAAAACATTTCATATATATTTAGGACTATTTATCGCTATTTTTATTTATTTGAAAATAGCTCAAAATAAATAAACGACGCTTCGGGTCAGTGGGCGGCCCTAGCGCTGTTTTTACCACATTTTGATTTACACATATCTTAAAATCTAACCGTCGGATTTTGATGAAATTTATATCGTTGGAAAGTCTTCCCAAAGCGGTCCTAAGGTTCCAGTTTTGGGAAAATCCAACGGTCGGATCTTTCGGTATAATAGTTTAAAATTACGAATGTCGATACGCGAACTGCCTCGCTCGTTTCGTTTAATTTTATATTTATATTTATATATATAAACCATTTGGCGATTCCCACTATTAAAATCCATTCTTTTTATTCTATAAAACAATATTTTTGTTCGCCAATTCTAATGCGACAAAAATGACGGTTTCAACATTATACACTTTTATATTCAATAAAATAATATTTTTATTCGCCAATTCTAATGCGACAAAAATGACGGTTTCAACATTATACACTTTTATATTCAATAAAATAATATTTTTGTTCGCCAATTCTATTGCGACAAAAATGATGGTTTCAACAATGTATATTTTTATATTCAATAAAAATTATATTTTTGTCCGCCAATTCTAATGTGACAAAAATGACGGTTTCAACATTATACACTTTTATATTCAATAAAATAATATTTTTGTCCGCCAATTCTAATGCGACAAAAATGATGGTTTCAACAATATATATTTTTATATTCAATAAAAATAATATTTTTGTCCGCCAATTTTAAAGCGACAAAAATGATGGTTTCAACAATGTATATTTTTATATTCAATAAAAATAATATTTTTGTCCGCCAATTCTAATGCGACAAAAATGGTGGTTATTTGGCGATGTGCATTTTAATGCAAGAATAATCACATTTTTTTGTTCGCCAATTCTAATGCGACTTCTTTTTCTTTTTATTATTTATTTACGCTAAATGACTTCTTTTCCTTTTTATTATTTATTTACTCTAAATGACTTCTTTTCCTTTTTATTATTTTATTTACTCTAAATGACTTCTTTTCCTTTTTATTTACATAAAGAAAATATAAATAAAAGTGTCATTTAAATTATTCCTTTATCTACATAAAGAGAATGTAAATAAAGTGCCAGCGTAAATATGTTTTTTTATTTACGTAAAAATGTAAATAAGATTTCATTGCTAAATTTGTCTCTTTATTTACATAGAAAATGTAAATAACGGTGTTCACATATTTTGTACTTTTTATTTACACAAAAAGTAATGTAAATGACGGTGTTCACAAATTGTACATTTGTATTTACATTAAAGATAATGTAAATGACGGTATTCACAAATTGTACATTTTTATTGTGATCAAACTTTGTTCCCCTTTCTAAATGTTCAATTCACATATAAGTGTAAATGAGGTTTCCCCTTTCCCTACATGTTCAATTGACATATCACCACATATGAAATGATCTAAATTTTGGTGTCAGTTTACATGTTCAATTCAACATTACCATATATGGTGACAACATGTAACTTTGGGTGAAGTTTTATGTCAACACAACAACAAACAAAGATTTGGTGTATAATTTTCATAAATCAAAATAAAGGTCTCATCTTTATTTTATTTTGTAAATCAAAATAAAATATCTAAACTTTCTTTATCTTTCAATTAAGATTTAAAAGATCTAAACTTTCTTTATTTTATAAATCATAAATCAAAATAAAGATTCAACTTTTGTTCTTATTTTGAAAATCAAAATAATTTTTTTTTTTGTTAATCAAAACAAAAATTCAACTTTTCATTTGATGTTGTGAATCAAAAATAAAGATTTAAACTTTCTTTTGTAAATCAGAATAAAGATTCAATTTTTCATTTTATTTTGTAAAACAAAATAAAGATTCAATTTTTAGAAAGAAATACAAATAAAAATAAAAATAAAAATAGAAATAATAAAGATGAGAACTTTATAGAGATTACATCAAATTTATAGATCTAGAAGAACATGGTTTTATCATGACATCACAAGCATTACAAATCACACAGACAAATAAATTCCAATTACCACATCGCAGATCAACAAATATAACATACATATCATGATTTCACCATTTTAATTAATTAAATAGATCAGAATTCTCACATTCGTTCATGATTTAGTCCAAAATTCCAACAGTCCAGAATTGTCCCGTTTCCGTTCAAAGTCATAGATCTTGTCAATACGATCACAATGTCGCTGAAATCATCGAATTCCGAGTCGAAACGAGTTAGATATGATTAATTTAAGTTATAAAACAATTTATATTAATTAATTAATTTAAGAAATAACCTTTCTCCTTCTCTCAGAACTTAGGCCGTTGTTTTCAACTTCTCAGTTCAAATCTAGGGTTCGCTTTTACGGCCACTACAGGGTACGAGACACCGATCGGTCGGTGGCACGCCGGATAGGGAAGTGGGGCGCACGAGCGCCAAAAAGGGGGGAGAGTTCGGCGGTGCAGCGTGGGCGCGGCGACGGTGCAAACTCGTGAGCTTTGGAGGATCGGTCCTCGGATTTCAGGCGACGAGTGGTCGATCAATTCTTATGAGATTAAAGAGGGAGGAAAGGGCTTCGATTTGGTATGAAGAGTGGGTTCTAATTTGCTGTGATGAAGGAGAACGAAGTGGAGGAAGTTCGGATGATGTCGGCCATTGAAAGAGTGGGTTGGCGGCTTGAAGAAGACACGGTGAATAGTGTTAGGGTTTTCCAATGTATTTTTATAATATTTTTGGTGCAATTTTACAGAAAAATTCATATCTCTTAAACTGTTTCGGTTCCAGCCCAGAAGAAGGTGTCCCTAGCAAATAACCCATATTCCGGATCTAATGGGATAAGCCCCGTCAGCCCAAACGGTTGTCTGTGGCCTGTTTTATTTATTTTAATATTTAATTTCTTTATTAATTTAATTTGGCCGCATAAATAAATTCACTGAGGCCACATACGGACTCAGAAAAATCCAGAAAAAATATATTTGTCTTCGTTTTGACGATACAGTCCTAACAAAACTAATTTCGTCGAATTCTGAGACTGTTTGAAAAATGGCTATTTTTTAGTCGACCAAATTTGACTAAAATCGACCAAACACATTTTCTTTCGCCACGCTCACATATTAATTCAGAAAATTCTAAAAATTGAAACCTAGCAATAATTTGACATTCTGGTTCCAACAAAAGTGGTTTCGTTGAAAACAGAGATCGTTTGAAAATTGACTATTTTCACTGGCTTTAATATTATTTAAAAATGAAAATTTTAATTTCTGCCACAATTTTCCACTGAATTATTTAAAATAAATTTTTTAAATTGGTTCGGATTTTCCGGGTCGTTACAATCTCCCTCACTTAAGATTTTTTCGTCCTCGAAAAGGAAACAAAGTAAAGTAGGAAACAAGATGGAAAACGTAAATTGGGGTAAACGTACCTTAATACAAAAGTCATTCGGAGATGTCCACTCTGCACTTGGGGTAAGCCCTTTTGATGCTATCCTCTATCTCCCAAGTACAGTCTCTAGGATCCCCACTCCATTGAACTTTGACTAGGTTGATCCTCTTATTCCTCAAAATTTTGGTTTCTTTGCCAATGATCTTTATTGGGTCTTTTCTCACTGTTAGATTCAGAGCAATATCCAGGACTTGTTGATTTAATTCATCCTCAATCAAATCTGGATCTTGCACATGATTGCGGAGTTGAGACACATGAAATACATCATGCACCCCTGGCAACTAGTCAGGCAGCTGCACTCTATAAGCGAGAGTACCAATCCTTTCGAGGATAGGGAATGAACCAATGAATCTCGATGCCAACTTTCCTGTCTTCCCAAAACGAATCACGCCTCTTAAAGGAGAAACCTTCAAATATACTCGATCACCCACAGAGAATTCTAAATTTCTTCTTCGCTGGTCTGCATAGCTCTTCTGTCGGCTCTGAGCAGTCAGCAAGCGCTTCTTAATCAAGTCACCCTTATCCGATGCTTCTCGAACCATGTCGGGGCCCAAGACTAGTCGATTGCCTGACTCCACCCGACATGCTGGAGATCTGCATGGCCTGCCATATAGTAATTCAAACGGTGACATATTCAAGCTTGCTTGGTAGCTATTATTATAGGAGAATTCCACCAAGTGCAAGTGATCCTCCCATGAACCGCCATAATCAAGAATGCAAGTTCGCAACAAGTCTTCCAAAACACGATTCACCCTCTCAGTCTGGCCATCTGTCTGAGGGTGATAGGCAGAGCTCAGATTCAACTTGGTCCCAAGCTCTTCTTGGAAAGCTTCCCAGAATTTGCTGGTAAATAATGGATCCCGATCACTGACAATGCTTTTGGGAACCCCATGTAGTCTGACTATCTCTTTAAGATAAAGCTGCGCCAAACTTCGAGCTGTTCTATTGGACCTGACAGGGATGAAATGGGCAAATTTTGTTAAGCGGTCTACAATCACCCATATACTATCGTTGCCTTTTCTAGTTCGAGGCAAGCTATCAATGAAGTCCATAGAAATTTCCTCCCACTTCCAACCAGGAACTCCTAGCGGTTGCAACAAACCTTCCAGTTTCTGTTGATCACTTTTAACTTGCTGACAAGTGGGACATCTAGCAACATAAATAGAGATATCTCTTTTCATGTACCTCCACCAAAACGTGCGCTTGAGGTCGTGATACATCTTGCTCACCCCAGGATGGATGCTGAGCTTAGACTTATGACATTCGCCCGTAATCTCTCTTCTGAGCTCAGGAATGTTTGGGACACAAATTCAGCCTAATAGCCTAAGAACCCCTTTGTCGTCAATTTGAAAGCTAGTGGGTTCGCCATCCCGAACACTTTTGCACATTCTATGAATAAATTCATCATCCTTTTGAAGAGCAGAGACTTTATCAATCAGGGTAGCTGTGATAATGAGACTGGCGAGAATAAGCTTATCATCATCTGCATTCTTTCTACTGAGCGCATCGGCCACAACGTTGGCTTTCCCTGGAGTATATAGGATATCCAGATCATATGATGCAAGAAATTCAATCCAGCGTTGCTGCCTCATATTCAAATCTTTTTGGGTAAAAAGATGTTTCAAGGATTTGTGATCCGTGTAAATTTCAAACTTCTCACCCAAGAGATAATGCCTAAATATTTTAAGAGCAAACACAATGGCCATTAGCTCAAGATCATGCGTGGCGTAATTCTTCTCATGCGGTTTCAGCTGGCGGCTAGCATATGCGACTATTCTGCCTCTTTGCATCAGCACCGCCCCAATACCTTAAATAAATAAGGGATAACATGTTAAAATGAGATTTGACATTAAAGGAAAATGTTATCTCTGACATGCTGATTTATAAAAGAAACAACCTTGTTTAGAAGTGTCGGTCCAGACCTTCAAATCCTGATTGCCATCTATGATGGTCAACACAGGAGCATTGGTCAACCTTCTTTTTAGCTCTTGGAAAGTTGTCTCGCATTTGGGTATCCAATTGAATTTCGTATGCTTCTTGGTCAGGTTTGTCAATGGACAAGCTACCTTCAAATTTTTTTTGACAAATTTCCGATAATAGCCAGCCAGTCCCAAGAAATTTCTTACCTCTGTGGGAGTTCTAGGCTGCTTCCACTCTTGGATGGCTGAGATCTTTCCTGCATCTACGGAGATGCCTTCCTTTGATACAACACGGCCGAGGAATTTCACCTCTTCTTGCCAATCTCCAAGACTTCTCTCAGATGCTGTTCGTGCTCAGCAGTGGATTTAGAAAAGATGAGGATGTCATCGATGAACACGAGAACAAATTTATTTAAAACATCTCTGAATACTCTATTCATCAGATCGACAAAATATGCTGGAGCATTACATAGACCGAAGGGCATTACTAGCCATTCATGAAAGATATCCGGTCCTCTGAAAGTAGTTAAAGGCACACATTCTTCTGCAATGCGAAGTTGATGGAAGCCTGTAGCTAGGTCCATCCTAGAGAATACTCGTGCTCCATGTAAGCGATCAAGTAAGTCATCAATACGCGGCAGTGGGTATTTATTTTTCTGTGTTAGTTTGTTGAGATCGCGGTAATCCACACATAGCCTGAGTGTACCGTCAGATTTTGGGACGAACACCACCGCTGCTCCCCATTCTGAGAAGCTGGGCCTGATCAGACCCTTCCACAAAAGCTGCTTGGTTTGGTTTCTCAGCTCTTTTTTTTTTGGCCACATTCTCCGAATAGGATGTACGACAGGCCTTGCATTTGGGGCTAAGTCAATTCTGAAGTTGATTTCTCTGCGCGGAGGTAAACCCTCAACTTCTTTGAATACATCAGTGTAATCTCTGACGATGGGAATATCCTCAATAGAAGTAGGGGTAACTTCTAGCGAAGACCAGAATTCTTTTCTGTCAGTGGCTGAGCCGTGGCATGGTATAGAAATAGTCTTTCCCAGTTTAGTTTTAATTTTGACTATTCTTTCAGCGCATAATACTATAGCCTCATATTCCGTCAACCAGTCCATTCCCTATATGATATCATTTCCGGAGAAATTCATGACGATCAAATTAAAAGGGAACGAGAAATAAGAATAAGAAACAGGTACTCTACAATACTATTCGAGAACAAGAGAACCTCCTATAGGGCTATGGGCTCTAATCAACTCTTTAAGTTTCTTTGGTTTTAGGTTTAACTTTTTAATGGTGTCAATAGAAATAAAACTTCATGCAGCGCCGGTGTCAAATAAAACTGTAATAGGGATGTTCTTGATATTAAGAGTACCTCCTAAGACATCAGGTTTACCTGCTTCCTCGGCAGAAGCTGGTGCAGCCGCCCCCTCATAGACATGTGCCACTTCTGTTTTCTTCAATAAAGGGTAATTCCTGGCAAAGTGTCCCGGCTTTTGGCAGTTATAGCAGTCTTGGGTGTTCCTGGGGTTCTAGCCACGATTTTTGGAACTCTGACCACTATTCTGACTAGGGCCCGAATCATTTCTCTTGGCCTGTTTAGGTGCTCTACACTCGTAATCAAAATGTCCAGTCTTGCCACAGTTATAACATGTCACCTTGCTCCTGTCCCTCTTCTTCCCTTGGGGTTTAGCGGCAGAAGAATTTCTTGCCTCCGGTTTCTTGCTAGCTTGTTCCTTCTGGTTGTTGCCTTGGCCTTTCACTCTGTCCTGCGGTCCAGACTCGTCATTTTCCTCATAGCGGCACACCATCTCTCCTACTTCATTGAAGGGGAGCTTGATATGAGCAATGACTCGGTTCAAATATTTCTTAGATAGACCCTTGATTAATTTTTTATTCTTCTCTACCGGATCTTGAATCAAACCAGGAGCATATCGTGAAAGCTCATCAAACTTCCTCACATACTCAGAAATGATCATATTCCTTTGCTGTAGGTTAACGAACTGTTCGCGCAGGCGCTCTCTAGCTTGTGGGGGAATATACTTTTCATTGAAAAGTTCCTTAAATTTTGCCCATCACATATTGGCCACATCATTGCAGATCTTGATCGTATCCCACCAATGCCCGGCTTCATCCTTTAATTGCCATACTGCCAGGTAACGCTTTCGCTGATCTTCCAGTTCTAAGCCCTCTAGGATCTTTTCACAATCTTTAAGCTATGCCTCTGCCTGAATCGCAGACTCTCGCCCCGTGAAAGGTACACCTCCTAGGTTTTGGAATTTCTTTGACATTCTCTCCAAGTCGAAGGGTTGTGGAGGTGGAGGTGGTTGTGCTACGACCTCTGAAGTATGATGTTCCTGAGTGATGGGGGTCTCGTCTCTAGCTTGCCCTCCAGCTACCACTTGGGCTCCTCCTCTGGCCCCGCCTCGAGCTCCACCTCAGCTCTGCCCCGGGCTGTTCTTGCTCTGGTATCCATTTAAATCAGTCTGTACCATCAAGGGAAGAGTCAGACCAACAGAAATGAAATTTATTATGGAAAAATAAGATAAGGACAAAGTTAAAAGATAACGATGTAATGACTGAAAAGTATGTGTTATTCTGCTGTGCTCATTATAGGACATTACTAGTCCTATCTCTAGTGAGCTACTCGCCATAGAATAATGTGGATTCTATCCAGACGAATTGTTCTAAATATGTTACATTCCGAAGCTAAGGTTAACCTTAGGCTCTGATACCTACTGTGATAACCCCAAACTTCCGTGATTCGAAAGTAAGGATAATCATTTTGGAATACAACATATTTACAACAAAAACAGATCTCAGATAATTATCATAATACATAAACCATTGCAGCGGAAATAAATATCATCAGCATCATAATATCCAATACATCAGAGTACGTAGTACCGGATACAACTTAGCCAAATAAAGAGTCTCAACAAAAGGGAAATAAGTTTCAATGGAAAAGAAACAACTCTCAAACTCCATTACATACATCAAAGCTACAGAAGATAAAATGTCCCAAAGCAGAAGTAAAAACTAGAGAAAAGGTCTTCTTCTTCCTTCCTTCCAAGCAAGCTTCAATCAGAATGTATCACCTTAACCTGTCAATTGGCTTCCTGTGTGGAAAGAGGGCACCCGAGTTTGCAAAAGTGAAACAAACTACGAGTCAGTCATGGGACTGGCATGAGAATTCTTAACTAATTTATCTAACAACGTGGCAAATCACAGGACCAAGCCGCTAATGCGGAACGGGTTTACTTCATTGGATTGCCAGTGCATAAGTAAAGTAAATCGTTCAAATAACGCTATGCTTTTTAGAAAAATGAGATCATTATAAGACCCAAGTCCCATCATACAATGCAACGCAAACCGGAGGATAGGGTTTACCTTATAATGATCAAAAGATGATAAATACGTAAAACGTATTACTACTGTGTGTATATGTCTTCATAAATCATTTCAATATAAATATATAAATCTTAGGCGGCATAGCTACCATATAGAATGTCGACATACTAGTTATACAATCGAAAACGAGATGCCGTATTGGAGATTTGTTTTTCCATCATGAGTCAAGGCTAGGGAGGAGCTCCTTACCGATTCAAGACACTCTAGCAAATACCTCAGGATCACACCTATGGGCAACCCTTGGATAGCTGCAGGGTCGGTCCACTCCGAAGGGTCGTCGATTAGTTATACCTGAACACACGTTTCTCGGTCCTTTTGGACCTATAATATGGCCACTAACAACCTATAAAAAAATATGAGGTACCTCAAAATCCATCATCCACATAAGTAAAATGTCAGCGCTGGTAGGTCGCTGACATTACTCTAGCTAGAAAGATAACATGTGCACTCCCTGCGTTCCCTTCTCCCGTTTTAGACTCATACCGGGGTGTGAGTCTCGTGAGGTTACGTTATACACAAAGCTACGCCTAAACAGGTCGGGCTTTGATCATCAACCACAAGGCCTGCTTTTCAACAAAAGCCTTGATCATTCGCATCTTGGCGTGCCACATTGACAATTCACGCCATGCAATCGATAACTATTAACATATACCAAGGTGTTAAGCAGAGAATAAATTTTCCACCACTAAACAGGCATATATCAAGAAAAATCGATTAACTACATGAAATAAATTCCAACGCCAGACACGCATCCATTCGAGTCCGTTCTGGGTTTGAACTAAACCAGAGACACCTCAGAGGTTCTCGCTTATCCGGACAATCAACCCATACGTCCGGACAACTACTACTTTAACCCCTTCCTGGGAGCAAGTCAGTCCAAGGCATCAGTAATCGTCGTCCATCCGATGTGAAGATCGCCGGTCTTCAACACCGTCTTGTTATATCTTTGATTAAATCGTTGTATAATTATTTGAAATGAGTTAAACTCGGTCTTTTCAAATAATTATCGCATAATTATCATTTAAAACATTTCATATATATTTAGGACTATTTATCGATATTTTTATTTATTTGAAAATAGCTCAAAATAAATAAACGACGCTTCGGGTCAGTGGGCGGCCCTGACACTGTTTTTACCACATTTTGATTTACACATATCTTAAAATCTAACCGTCGAATTTTGATGAAATTTATATCGTTGGAAAGCTCTTCCCAAAGCGGTCCTAACGGTTCCTGTTTTGGGAAAATCCAACGGTCGGATCTTTCGGTATAATCGTTTAAAATTACGATTGTCGATACGCGAACTGCCGCGCTCGTTTCGTTTAGTTTTATATTTATATTTATATATATAAACCATTTGGCGATTCCCACTATTAAAATCCATTCTTTTTATTTTATAAAAACAATATTTTTGTTCGCCAATTCTAATGCGACAAAAATGACGGTTTCAACATTATACACTTTTGAATTCAATAAAATAATATTTTTGTTTGCCAATTCTAATGCGACAAAAATGATGATTTCAACAATGTATATTTTTATATTCAATAAAAATAATATTTTTGTCCGCCAATTCTAATGCGATAAAAATGACAGTTTCAACATTATACACTTTTATAATCAATAAAATAATATTTTTGTTCGCCAATTCTAATGAGACAAAAATGATGGTTTCAACAATGTATATTTTTATATTCAATAAAAATAATATTTTTGTCCGCCAATTCTAATGCGACAAAAATGACGGTTTCAACATATACACTTTTATATTCAATAAAATAATATTTTTGTCCGCCAATTCTAATGCGACAAAAATGATGGTTTCAACAATGTATATTTTTATATTCAATAAAAATAATATTTTTGTCCGCCAATTCTAATGCGACAAAAATGATGGTTTCAACAATGTATATTTTTATATTCAATAAAAATAATATTTTTGTTCGCCAATTCTAATGCGACAAAAATGATGGTTATTTGGCGATGTGCATTTTAATGCATGAATAACCACATTTTTTTGCTCGCCAATTCTAATGCGACTTCTTTTTCTTTTTATTATTTATTTACGCTAAATGACTTCTTTTCCTTTTTCTTATTTATTTACTCTAAATGACTTCTTTTCCTTTTTATTATTTTATTTACTCTAAATGACTTCTTTTCCTTTTTATTTATATAAAGAAAATATAAATAAAAGTGTCATATAAATTATTCCTTTATCTACATAAAGAGAATGTAAATAAAGTGCCATCGTAAATATGTTTTTTTACATAAAAATGTAAATAAGATTTCATCGCTAATTTTCTCTCTTTTATTTACATAGAAAATGTAAATAACGGTGTTCACATATTTTGTACTTTTTATTTGCACAAAAAGTAATGTAAATGACGGTGTTCACAAATTGTACATTTTTATTTACATGAAAAATAATGTAAATGACGGTATTCACAAATTGTACATTTTTATTGTGATCAGACTTTGTTCCCCTTTCTAAATGTTCAATTCACATATAAGTGTAAATAAGGTTTCCCCTTGCCCTACATGTTCAATTGACATATCACCACATATGAAATGATCTAAATTTTGGTGTCAGTTTACATGTTCAATTCAACATTACCATATATGGTGACAACATGTAACTTTGGGTGAAGTTTTATGTCAACACAACAACAAACAAAGATTTGGTGTATAATTTTCACAAATCAAAATAAAGGTCTCATCTTTATTTTATTTTGTAAATCAAAATAAAATATCTAAACTTTCTTTATCTTTTAATTAAGATATAAAAGATCTAAATTTTCTTTATTTTATAAATCATAAATCAAAATAAAGATTCAACTTTTGTTCTTATTTTGTAAATCAAAATAAAGATTCAACTTTTGTTTTTATTTTGTTAATCAAAACAAAAATTCAACTTTTCATTTGATGTTGTGAATCAAAAATAAAGATTTAAAATTTCTTTTGTAAATCAGAATAAAGATTCAATTTTTCATTTTGTTTTGTAAAACAAAATAAAGATTCAATTTTTAAAAAGAAATAAAAATAAAAATAAAAATAGAAATAATAAAGATGAGAACTTTATAGAGATTACATAAAATTTATAGATCTAGAAGAACATGGTTCTATCATGACATCACAAGCATTACAAATCACACAGACAAATAAATTCTAATTACCACATCGCAGATCAGCAAATATAACATACATATCATGATTTCACCATTTTAATTATTTAAATAAATCAGAATTCTCACATTTGTTCGCGATTTAGTCCAAAATTCCAAAAGTTCAGAATTGTCCCGTTTCCATTCAGAGCCATAAATCTTGTCAATATGATCACAATGTCGTTGAAATCATCGAATTCCGAGTCAAAACGAGTTAGATATGATTAATTTAAGTTACAAAACAATTTATATTAATTAATTAATTTAAGAAATAACCTTTCTCCTTCTCTCAGAACTTAGGCCGTTGTTTTCAACTTCTCAGTTCAAATCTAGGGTTCGCTTTTACGGCCACTACAGGGTACGAGACACCGATCTGTCGATGGCGCGCCGAGAGGGAAGTGGGGCGCACGAGCACCGGAAAGGGGGGAGAGTTCGGTGGTGCAGCGTGGGCCCGGCAACGGTGCAAACGCGTGAGCTTTGGAGGATCGGTCCTCGGATTTTAGGCGACGAGAGGTCGATCAATTCGTATGAGATTAAAGAGGGAGGAAAGGGCTTCGATTTGGTATGAAGAGTGGGTTCTAATTTGCTGTGATGAAGGAGAACGAAGTGGAGG
This sequence comes from Allium sativum, assembly GCA_030737875.1. Taxonomy (NCBI): domain Eukaryota; kingdom Viridiplantae; phylum Streptophyta; class Magnoliopsida; order Asparagales; family Amaryllidaceae; genus Allium; species Allium sativum. The sequence goes on from JASFAX010006798.1 coordinate 15,572, forward strand.
AAGATCAGATGATGTCGGCCATTGAAAGAGTGGGTTGGTGGCTGGAAGAAGATACGGTGAATAGTGTTAGGGTTTTCCAATGTATTTTTATAATATTTTTGGTGCAATTTTACAGAAAAATCCATATCTCTTAAACTGTTTTGGTTCCAGTCCAGAAGAAGGTGCCGCTAGCAAATAACCCATATTCCGGATCCAACGGGATAGGCCTCGTCAGCCCAAACGGTTGCCTGTGGCCTGTTTTATTTATTTTAATATTTAATTTCTTTATTAATTTAATTTGTCCGCATAAATAAATTCACTGAGGCCACATACGGACTCAAAAAAATCTAGAAAAAATATATTTATCTTCGTTATGACGATACGGTCCTAACAAAACTAATTTCGTCGAATTCTGAGACTGTTTGAAAAATGGCTATTTTTCAGTCGAACAAATTTGACTGAAATCGACCAAACACATTTTCCTTCGCCACGCTCACATATTAATTCCGAAAATTCTAAAAATTGAAACCTAGCAATAGTTTGACATTCCGGTTCCAACAATAGTGGTTTCGTCGAAAATAGAGATCATTTGAAAATTGACTATTTTCACTGGCTTTAATATTATTTAAAAATGAAAATATTAATTTCTGCCACAATTTTCCTCCAAATTATTTAAAATAAATTTTTTAAATTGGTTCGGATTTTCCGGGTCATTACAACAAATCAGAACACAAACAGAAGAACATTACATTGCTTATTACAACAATTCACATCAGAGTACAAGAATATACCAGAGTGTACATAAATGATATGCAGAACAAAAATATCAGAGATTTACAATTTACAATGCAGGGAAAATAATACAAAACACAACTGAAAGAGATAAATGGATACATAACTTTCCGAATATCATTCCAGCTGTAAACCAGGATCCTGTGAATATAAATCTGCAAAACCAAAACTACTAGCTTCCTGTGTGGAAAATAAGAGCACCCAGAGTTTAGGTTAAAACAATAAACTCTAGGTCAGTCATGTGACTGGTGTGAGAACTAAAACAATTTTTTAAAACTTTACTTTAAATCAGATATATCAAGGGATCACGCCGTATAACATGGAACGGGTTTTCTCCCAAGAATACCAGTGCATAAAAACAGCAGTGCAATGCTAAATAAAGAACAATGGAGCTGTTATAAGACTCAGGTCCCATCACACAATGAAATGCAAGCCGGGGGATAGAGTTTTACCTTATAATAGACAAATATGATTGTTACGTTTAAAAAAAATCATTTTGACACTATTATAGTGGAAAGTTTATGAAAACAACTTCAAATATAAATGTATCAATCATAGACGACATAGTGTCCCATCCCACAATGTCGCCATATTAGGCTCTACAATAAAAACCGCAAAGTCACGTATTGGAAGTTGGATTCCCATCTGTGAACCAAGGCAAGTGATCGTCCTTACCGCTTCGAGACAATCTCGCCCATGTCTCAGGAACAGCTGCAACTGCACCTTGGATCATCAGGGCCGGTCCACACGGAGTGAATTAAAATGCCTGATCACTGCGTTTTCTGCCCTATGGGGCGTAAAATTGGTCTGTATAAAGGCCATACCATCCATCAGCTCCGCAATGGCCGATATAACCGAGGTGCCTTGCTATCCATCATCCACATAAGTAAAACGCCTGGGCGTGCAAAACCCAAACACCACTCCTAGCTAGAAGGAAACGCATGCCCTCCCTGAAGTCCTCTCCCGTTTCTGGTTCACACTGGGGTGCGAGGCTCACGAATTAACGCTACACAAAGCTATGCTATATTAAAGCCGTGCTTTGATCATCAACCACAAGGCTCTTCTTTTCAACAGAAGCCTTGATCATTTGCATCTCAGCATGTCACACAAGCAATTCACGTTATGCAACAGATGTACATCAATCATGCAGATTGAAATCCAATGTCAGACACACATCCGTTTACAAGTTCGTTCTGGGTCTGAACGAAACCGAAGGCACCTTATTCCTCGTTCCCTATGTCCAATACAGGAGAGAGGTCCTCACATATCCATTGATCTCCAAGTACGTTTGGACGATCACCACTTATTACCTCGGCTTGAGTGTACAACCCAATCAAGACATCAGTAATCATCTAAACGATGTGAAGACCTCCGATCTTCAACCACCGTCTTCATCCTCGACATATCGTTGAATCAGTTATTCAAAATCGGATAAACCCGGTCTTTCTAATAACTGGCGTATATAATAAACAAGTGCAATAAAAACACAACATACACCTCATTCCAATCTAGAATATTCCTTTATTCAAATATTCTTATACTTTAGGAAAGGTTTCCATTAATTTTATCAAAGATAAATTCTTTAAATTTATTCTTTAATCTTCTTTTGGATTTCAGTTCAAACCAAACTATGGTTTATCCAAACTAGTCGGGATTAGCGAACCTTACCGAAGTAATCATTTGTTTTAGTTTCTCAATCCCAACCTATTCATCCCATGAAGTAAAACTGTAATACTTCATATCAAACACTATAGTGTTATCGGTAAAATTAATTACCATTTCACGTTCAAATCTAATTAAAGATTTAACTATCGCTTGGAGCAAAACTGGTGATACTCCATTCTCGATCATCTCTTGAATTTGATAATTTTAGTTATCAAATTTACCTTTCAATCTATTTAAAGATTCATTAAAAATCTAATTCAGTTTTAATTTCCAAAAATCGTTATTTAATGATTTTCAAAGTTAAGAAGTTAATCTTATCTTTAACTGGGTTAAAGAACTAATGTCATTTAAAACACAGCTCACGGTAAACCCAAAATATCATTCCATTAACAATGGAATCTTAATGGAATACAGATCAATATATATATATATATATATATATATATATATAATCGATATGAACTTTCATATCCAACAGATAATATAAATCGAATAACGGCAAAGCCTCTTAAATTCTCTATATTGTAACCGTCTTCCTCCACAAAAGTTCACTTCGATGATTACCAAATCGAATTCCATTCAATTCCAATTTAATATGTTAAATTGGAAAACTTTACTTTGGAAAATCTCCTTTAAGCCTTAACAAAAGATTTATAAACTCCAAATCACATTTCACTGTAAACTGGGTTAAAGAACGAATGTCGCTAAAAAACACAGTTCACGAAAAACCCAATTCACATTCCATTTTATTCCAATTATTAAATATAATCGGAAACTCTAACAATCTTAATTAAAAGGTTTATTCTCTTCACATGGGGTTAAAGAATAGTGTTATTGAAGACACCATTCACGACAAACCCAAAAATTGCATTTGATATTAAATACAAGACTCTGAATAGAAAATATATCGACTTATATTCAATATCAAATTCTGAACTAAACAAACATCGTATTAGAATAACGATATATATATATATATATATATATCTCTTCCAAATTTCTCCACAATGTCCGTATAATCACGGAATCCATTATCGAAATATTCCAAAGATAATTTCGATTTAAATCCATTCTAATTCAAATATTGGAAATTTGGTTATTTTTAAAACCATTTCAAATCCAATTTACTTATTTAAAAATATTGGATTATAATTCTAGTTCATAACTAGTTCATTTCGATAAAAATACATTTTTATCTTTCCAAATATGAAATTTTCATCCCATTTCTTTCCAATTCATTTATTATGATTTTATACTATTATTGATATTTTTAATAATTTTATCAAGGCCTGTACAATCGATTTCCGTAAATGGTCATCGAACTGCACTTACAACGACCTCTTTCAAATTTGATTTGGACATACTTCCAAATCCAACCGTTAGATTTCAGATCTCCCATATTCGTTAGAAAGCTCTTTTCGATACGAACCCAACAGTTCCGGTTTTAGGAGAATCCGACGGTCGGATCTCCCGTTTTGTCCGTTCGAAGTCAATGGTCGAAATTCGTGAACTGCCACAGCGCGGCGCGTTCTATTCAGGCCATTATATATATATAATATAATATATATTTCATCGATTTCCATATAAAACGTATTTTACAAATCGTTTTAAATTCGTTTTAAAAATGATTTCAATTTCATATTCAATTTCAAATCAATTGAATATTCCATATCATTAACATATAAATCATAATATTTTAAAAACATTAGATTTTGAAATCAATTCCTTTTCGATATTCATTTTAAAATGAATAAAACCGATATAAATATCGTTCACGTCGAAATGGCGCCAATCCAATCAACACAGCTTCATATATTTAACTATTTTCGCGTTCATCCAAAATCGGACATCAAAATCATATTTTGATTTTTAACTGAATATTATTTTAGAGTATTATTTATTTTAAAATATCCGTTATTTAAAACTATTCATTCTTTCTGAACTGGAATCAGACACAACCAATCACCATATAATATTAATTATATGGATTTCATACAATACATGTATACCATAATAACGATACACAATCAACCATCACCCAAAGTGCATACACAACTGCATAAGCATTAAAATAAATAATTAACGCTTACAACAGTCCGGCAACCAATCGATCGACATACTACCAAGCAATTTGGATTAGTGTATGTTAAATATCCTCCCAATACCCGTGTGGAGTTTCAATCAAACACAGATTTTATTTGTGCAGTTGGGCGATACGTAAAATTTTATCGTCCTAATCAATTTCAGATAAATGTGTGCACATAAACAAATCGTCCGATTTGTAAATGAATATTCAATTCTTTTCAGGAGAATTTCATGCCATTCATTTATATGTTAAAAATTATATTTTTAACGTTAATATATTTATTTCAACACTTTGCTATTTTTAACAGTTCATACATTCAATAAAAATGTTATTTTTAAGTAACACATTTTATTTCGGAAAATTTCGACATTATAACGACGCGAGGTTGAAATCGGGTAATGTCTAGCATTACCCCTCTCCTGATATTGGCTTGCGCCATACACATATCAATTCTCATCAATTCATTTCACCCAAACAACCAAACTCAAATGAATAATCCAATCAATCACACAACCCAACAAACAAGCCGTACATGGTCTGTGGACGATGGGAAACAGTTCATATATGCAGCTATAAAATAAATAACTGTATAAAGGAAATTATAGTGAGGAGTTCTCACATTTGAGATCCACTCCGTCATTTTTTATCGGATGGTTTTGATTTGTTTCACGTCCATTCCATTGCAATCTTTTCCCGCTGTTCATAGTAAAAATCGTATTTTTTTAAAATGATGTTATTTAAATAAAAATCATATTTTTACATTCATACCATTCATATACCAATCATATTTTTATCTTCATAAAAATAATCCAAACATACGATAAAAATCATTTTTTTAACCTGCTACTTCGTATATGAAAATCTATTATATTGCTAACTTCATAATAAAAATCACAATTTTACTTCGCTACATGTATAAAAACCATATTTTTCTATCTCCAATATATATGTAAAAATCAGATTATTCTATCGCTTAATACACATATAAAAATCATATTTTTAAAACGCTATCTCCTATGTAAAGATTATATTTTTAAAACTCTATCTTATATGTAAAGATTATATTTTTAAAACACTATCTTATATGTAAAGATTATATTTTTAAAACGCTATCTTATATGTAAAGATTATATTTTTATATTAAAACCATATGTATAAGAATCGTATTTTTATTCCAAACATTTCAAACATTAACATATAAAAATCGTATTTTTATTGTATATAATAAAAATCTAATCTTTTATAATTAAAAATCAAACCCTTTTTTTTAATCATTAAAAATGTTATCTTTTTCATTTTTAAAAAAAAAAATCATATCTCTACAAATAAAAATCATATTTTTAACAATCCAAAAATCATATCCTATATATAATGTTATGTATATTCAAAAATCAGATTTTTATATTTATTTTTAAAACTGAGAATAAAATAAAAGTAAATAAGTAAACGAATAAAAACTCACTTTTTATTGGTGGTGGTCGCGGTCAGGGAGCGACGGCGGTCTGTTTGGGCTAGGGCTTGCATGGATTCGGGTTTTGTTTGAGGAGGGGTGTGTGTGGTGGCAGCCGACGATGAGGAGGGGGTGAAGGGAGGGGAGGCGGCGTTGGGGAGGCCAGCCTCCGGCGCGCAACGGATGGTAGAGCGGGGCTCCTCCCCTTTCTCCTTTTTCTTTTATTTTTTTCTATTTTTATTTTTAACTCGGGAGGGGGGGGGAGGGGAGGGGGCGTTGACCAAGAGAGAGGATAAGGGGGTAAGGGTTTAGATTATATATTAATTTATTAATTTAATTATTTAATTATATTTTATTCTCCAAAAAGTAGTCTTCACATTTGAATTCCAAACGAAACCCAACGACTATCGTCATTAGCTAATTACCCTCATTCCAAACACAATGGGATATGACCCGTTAGCCAATTCGACTGTTACGATCAATTTTCATTAAATTTAAAATATAAAACATAGTATTTTAATTTCAAGCGTACATTTTAATTTATCGGGGCCACATACTAACTTTGAAAATTCCAGAAAAATTATTTCTAGCTTCGTATTGATGATACGCTCCTAATAAAACTAATTTCGTCAAATTTAAAGACCGTTTGAAAAATTGCCATTTTATGGTCGATCCAAATTGACTGAAATTGACAAGCACGTTTTCTTTTGCCACGCTCACATATTGAATCAGAAAATTATGAAAAATGGAATCTAGCAGTAATTTGACATCCCGGATCCAACAAAAGTGGTTTCGTCGAAAATGGAGGTCGTTTGCAAAATCTCCATTTTAAGGGCTATATTTCCATAGCGAATATTCTGAATTTTCAATTGGGCATAACTTTTTATTCCCGCTATGAAATTTTGATTTTTCGGATTCGTTGGAAAGATATTTTCGAACTAATTCAAATATTTTTAGTTTCACTAAAATCCATTTATTTTGAATCCTGTACATTCATTTGAAATTTGAAATCGAATTTTTAAACTACCGCGCCATTTTCAATTCCTTTCATAATTAAAATAAATATTTATATTCTAACTTCGATTCAAATAAATATATACGTTCTAATTCTATTCAAAATAAATTTCTCGTCGTTATTATTTAAAATAATTCATTTTAAATATTCAAAATTCATTAAAATTGCCAAAATGAAAATATTAATTTGGTTCTTATTTTCCGGGTTGTTACATAAACATTCAGCAACCAATATTTTATCCAATGTTAAACACCACAAGCATAACACTCAATCATTCTACTATATGAACATATGCTTGAATCATTCACTCCAACGATATTTATCAGATTCATAAATTAGGTGTGTACTAGTTAGTATTATTATAATACATGTAAACCCCACTTTACCACAAACATTATTATGCAGATTATAGGATTAAATAACATAATCTTGTGCAACCATTTTATAAAACTCAGTCATTTCATAAAACCCTTTTTTTGCTTCTCAATAGATATATGTATATGTATCCATTCATGAATACCATCCATATTAACATACAAACACCATTAGTATATAGGTGTATGTCATCATATTAAACATGCAATCGAACACGCATAAAAGAGACAGGCTGGATATAAAAAGGACTTAGTGCCAAAGAGGGTAAAATACACTTGCCGAGATCTTATTCTTGATCTCTCTCTTTTCAGATCTCGCTTGGATTTTCGAATCCCTCAGATCCGCTGCCACTTCCCCTCTAGAATCCATCTCCCTCACGAATCCGTTCTATTTGATGCGAGATTATGAATTTGTTGATTTTTCCATAATTTATGTTGCTAGAGCTTCGGCCATCACTTGGTTTTATTTTGTGAACGTGAGAATAATGAAATTAGTGACCAATTTCTTTTTATTTTATTCTGTTGTACAACTAGGGTTTATCCTCTTACCAAATTCCTATTTTTCCCTTAGGTGTTATATTAGCTTATTATAACACTTAAGCCCAATTTCATAACTTTTAACTAATTTTCATGTCACACACAATATACATATTAGCATGTATATTTTTTCCATAATTTTAACCATGGCATAATTATATATTCAGCATATACACATACAAATGATTTATTTATTTATTTATTTATTCACCCTAAATATATATATATATATATGTAGACATATATTTAATTGTAATCAATATAATTTAAGGTCACTAAATTTTGGGTTCTCACATTTACCCTCCTTTTAGAAATTGTGTCCCACAAGTTATTTATACTTATATTAAGCGTGTGTTATAACCAATCAACATTAAAACTGAATCAAATGATGAGTTAAGCATCATTATAAACTCAAAATTATTAGTTATACTACTGGATCATTCTACTTATTATAAACATTTCTTTTGGTGTTCTTTGTTGCCACAAAACATGGATAAGGTGTTTCTATTTCAAGGAATGGTACACTATATATTTTACAGCAATTTAGTTCCCACAATCAAGTCAAATAGGCATGCACTCTCTTGCTACTCAACTCAATTTCTAGAAAACACTCTTACGGGCAAAGGTTCAGCAAATGAGAGCCTCATTGCACCCTTGCCATCTTATTTTCAGGTATGAGACATGAGCTGGAAACCTACTTTCCTACTACCTGACACCTTACTTCTTTATTATCCTTATATTTTGCAACAACAAACACACACATAAATTCTTTAAAACATCATAACACAAGTTGATCAAAGTTATTTACAATTTATAACTTATAAATATGGTCTTTATGGGTTATGATTCAACATAAATCAAATATAATCAACCCTACATATTATCAGTTTAATTCAGGAGAGCATCTAACAAATTAAACATTAGAAACTAACTTACTACTACAACATTCAAGAATGGTTCAAACACATAATACTTGTAGGTTTTGTCTTCTGATAGTTTGGGTTTTATTTATAGCTGTATATTTAAGTCAGTTCTCTTTTATCAGAGAATGGATCTCCAAGATGTTCAATACTCCATAAGATACTTGTTGCTTCTTAATGTTAGAATCTGATTTAGAGAGAAGAGAGAGATAAAACAGTAAACAATTAAAAGACTACATTTTTATTGATTACTTGATTTCTGTTACAATAAAGAGATGCTTGATTGATTGAATTACAATGCTATTCTTTGCCTCTACTTATAGATAAAAAGGAATTATCTAGAATAGAATATTCTAGAGCATATTTGGCCCAAATTAATAGAATACCAATTATAAACCAAGTGCGCAAATCAGGCAATATATCCTCTAGCTTAATTAATGTCATCGTATTCTCTAACATCCCCCCTCAAACTCATGATGCGGAAAATCGTGAGTTTGCCAAATAGCAGCTACAAGTTGAAGAGTAGCAATATCGAGCAACCATTTCAATTTTGTTAGAGACTAACATCAAACACCAAATACCGAACACCAAATACTCAACAACAACTTCAAACAACTCAACAATCTTCAATCCAAAACAAATCAACTGTCTTCAGTATAATTGGTAAGCAAAAGATCTGAGCGCCCAAATGACAAAACTGGTCCCGGATGTGTTTGTATGTTTGCATCTCCCAAACATAGAAAGAAAACAAAACAAACCAAAATGGGATGTTTGTATGTTTGCATCTCCCAAACATACAAAGTGAACAAAACCAAATCAATAGGGATGAATCAACATATGTTTGCATCCTTCAAACATAGCTTACAGTAACCACCTACCACATTCAATCAACATCAATTGCCCTCCTAATAAACAGGGTTACGGATACAGACATCAAACGAAAAAAATTTCATACTAATGCTACTATCTAACAACTCAATCAACCCATCACCTACAGTTTCCATCATGCCACATAAACCCGCTACAATTCACTAAACATCGACCTATGCACCATCAGAAACCAGTCACACAAACTATATTCACCACTTCTGACCATCAAACTTGCTGCTCCTCTAATCGTCAACACAACACCATCTCTCAAACCGATACCATTAACCTTTCACAAACAAATTGCATCACCATTTAACTCCAGCCATCCGTCAACGACCAAATTTCAGAAGCCATCCCCATCCTTCTCAACAAACCAAAGTTCAACAATTCAGTAAACCCATACTCAACGCAAACACCTCTAACAAAACTCGTCAATTCACAAGCTAAACGCACAGCTTCAGAAAACCTAAATCACACCATAGATCACCTCAAACAACCGTTTACCACAACCACAATTGCCAAGAAAACATGGTGATTTCACGGTTATCACTGAGACGATCAAGCTTGGGTCCTCTTGAACTTGATCTGACTGCTGCTTTGAAAGGGAATTACAAGGAAACAAAAGCCGAAGACATTGCTGGACGTGAACAGGAATTCATAGTGGCTGATCAGCAGAGAAAAGAATATACATGCTCCACTTCATTACAGTAAGTTCTTCTTACAAACAGCGCTCCACAAAACATCATTACTAGTCACCAACAAAAGCCAGTCCATTACCATCAGTCTAGAACCACACTCAAATCAACCTTCAACTTCATCAACCAACAATAAACCGCTACCAATCTTCACATACATCATACACCGATCTGAATTTACACCCTTCAGACCATCATCCATCACCTAAAACACACAACTACTGCAACCCTTAATTTTAACAATCGAAAACGCTAAAGTCCCTTCACATCGTTGGTCAACCAATACAAGTCTGGCATAACCCAAAAATACAAAACGTTCCATAACCTAATCACAATTCAAATCCCAAATATACAGATAACCTAATCAAATTCGGACCTCAACCCAATTCGCAAACCTAGATCAGCTCTTTGAGGATTTTTTTTATGATTTTTTTTCATTGGGTAAAGAGGTAGTACACAGAGGAAGTGAAACAACGTTGAACAACTCAAAAAAAAAAACCACAAGGCGGCAGCAAACCAGATCCATGACAGCCAAGCATAACGCTTTCAGATCTAAACCACTTCCGTTGTAAACAGTCACCAAGAGGATACTAGGATGACGCACGAGCTTAATGGGGGTGGCAAAGAGTAACCAACTGACTTATGTTGGCTCAGACAAAGATGAATCATCGAACGTAAAAAAATCTAGAACGTGCGATGGAAATTGTAAAGGGGATTTTTAGTTCTTTATTTTCTCTGTCCCTCTCTAACCTAGCTCTAATACCATGTTAGAAACTGATTCAGAGAGAAGAGAGAGATAAAACAGTAAACAATTAAAAGACTACATTTTTATTGATTTCTTGATTGCTATTACAAAAAAGAGATACTTGTTTGATTGAATTAGAATGTTATTCTTTGCCTCTACTTATAGATAAGAAAGGAATAATCTAGAATAGAATATTCTAGAGCATATTTAGCCCAAAGTAATACAATACCGGTTATAAACCAAATGCGCAAATCAGGCAATATATCCTCTAGCTTAATTAATGCCACCATATTCTCTAACACATACTATACTAGACTTCCTGCTAGATTCTTCATATGATCATGGGATCGTCACATCAACTCGTTGCACCCATGTCATCTATCTTCAGGTGAGTGACATAAGCAGGAAACCAAATTTCTCACTACCAAACACCTTACTAGCATTTCTGACTTAGATTTTATATAATAATAAATGTACCCCAGTTCTGAAACTATTAGCACACTTTCATACATGAATAAAACACTACATTTCCGTGTTGATAGCACAACAAACAACTAGAGGTTTTTAGCACCAAACTTTTAGCAACCATATGCATAAAATTACTTACCCGGTGATAATGGCTTATCACCTAATCATTATTTATTTATATGCATACCCACAACAGTATCTTACTTCCAGTAAACTCAAAATAAACATATATTTACCATTTATTAATCCGTGCTGAGTTTATTAATACATATCAAATCAGTTATGTCAATCACCCACTATCATACACAGTCCTTTTTTATATAATTAATATAAACACATATTAGTTAATCGCTGTTTGCAACAGAGTATACATACACACATGCACACATGATTCAAGCTAAAGTATCAACTAGAAATCACCCCCATCATGACTCCCCTATACTCTTAGCTATTACTCCTTGTGTGTTACTAATCTTAACATCTTTTAGGTCCAATGCTATATTCTTTAGTTTCACTGGTGCACACTACCTAAGATCTCAATCACTGTTCCCAGACACAAAAACCTTAGGGCTTAAAACAAGCCATGTGCAGACTCACACCACCCTTCTGATGCAAGCCAACCAAATATGCATCATCCACTTACCCTATACCCAACTTGATATAGATGACCTTATTCTTAATTTACAACTAAGTTGTTCTTACTTCTTTTCCCCTATTTAAATCATACTTCCCTCCCAAGTATCAAATTATTCAAATCAGTAGGGTAAGTCCAATAGTAAGCCACATTCATTCATACCAAAGAAATGCAACAGCCAATATTTAACATGCATACATATCAAGTTGTTTATACTCAACAGACCCAAAATCAATACAAGTATCCTCAACATTTTTACTTGTTTATTTAGTAGACTTACATTTGCATATTCTAGAGTTTGTTTTAATTTAAATCTATAACACACCAAATAATTAATTCAAGTGTACTGTTGTATTCACTAGTGTGTGTAAGCATTATCATACTGAAGTCATATGCATGTACTTATCAGTTTCTTCAAATTAACAATTGCAACATTTTTGATTGCTTGATCATAACTAATCACTAGTTTAACACACATTCCACACAAGAATTATCCATTATGCACAAGCACAGTATGCATTCTTCACATCAAGTATTTAAACGATAAAACAGATTAATACTCATATATCCCACCCTCCCAACGTTCTCTAATTAATCTAGTAGGCCTATGTCTTTCATAAATTTATCTATAGACTCATGTGTATTTTTCATTCTCTAACCAGGTTATATTATACGTGACTCATAAGGTGCACACTGTCTGGAACACCCTTCCTGTTTCCAGACACTCGGGTTTCTGGGCTTAAACAAGCCGTGTACAAGCTTGCATTGTGAACCATGCCAAGCTAATCAAGTTAATCTTTCCCTAGCCCAGTCAGTCCTTAGTTTATTGCTAAGTACTTCCCATGCCTTTTCCCTATTTCACACATTCGTAACCTCTGAGTACCCATTGCCCTAAGAAATGAATCAGATATATCCAACAATATCAGCCATACATTCTCATCAATCATGGCAACCATTACTTATGTAGACATCCAATATTTTTTTAGCATACGTAAGAAGTCAAATTATTTCTAAACATTAGCACCCAACTAGCTTACTAATATTTAGTCAATTCAATGTAGCATCTACATTACACTTAGCATAAGTAAAACTCAGATTTATCAGATATGCAATTCACAGTGTCTAGTATGGATATATCTCTGGTATTTTCTACCTCTTTCTCTTGAATACAAGACATAAGCAACATCAATCTCATGTCACTGCCTTATACCCAATATTTTTTCCAGACCATGTTTTGTTACCAATGTTCTAAAATCATATGCATGTACTTATTAAAGTGTCATAGTTATGCAAATTAAATAAATCACACAACATGATTCAAACCCAGATCATAACAATAATCATAAAGCAGTTTCTGCAAATTCTAATTCGTTCACTTATGAATTTTCTATGCAGTTTCCTTTTCCACTAGTTATATTGAATCCAATATAAGGTGATTCACAAATAAGTTTCAAATACCAATTTTCTATGTATGCTTCAATAATGTTTTCAGAAAAGGTGATACTACCATATTAACAGTCATATACACATTAATAATGGTAGTATTTAGTCTCAAGCATCACAATTAAACATTTTAAATGAACTTGCAGGTTATTCCTATCATTTTTCATCATACAATAGGGTTATACTTAATTTAAATTTGATCAGAAATTTAGCAAATCATACAATCCACCCATTAAAATCAAATGCAACATTGTATCAAAATAAACATGCAAATGAACACAATAGGATTAGAACTATTTTAGATATAACTTAAGCTTATTAGCAAAGTTATTTTACTAATTCCACAATTTAATTTAATGTATTTTCATCAGTCATAACACCCAAATACATAAATAGCAACATCCAGCTCTTGGCTTATAATCAATTCTATGGGGAAGCTATGATAAAAATCGGTGCAATCCCTTGAATTTTTCTGCGTTACTTAAAGAAATAAATAGAGTCAACCAATTATTCATTGTTTGTACACATTTTTAATCAGTATGCTATATTAAAAATAAAAAAATGTTTATTTTCTACAGCTGGGTTTTATAACTATAGCACTGATACCA
>JASFAX010006799.1:3093-29851 GCA_030737875.1 Allium sativum
GTTGATGAGAGATTATGCCACCGAAATTTTCTAAAATAAGTTAGAAAAATAAAAAATATCATTTTATCGAAGAAATGAATTAAATAGAAATTCATATGTTGAAATAAAATGTTTTATCGTTAAAAATATAATTTTTAACGTGAATGTGAATAAATAAATATTCATTTACAAACCGGACGGTTTGTTTATGTACACCTATTTGAAGGACATTGATTGGGACGATAAATTTTACACATCGCCCAACTGCACAAATAAAATATGTGTTTGATTGTTTGAAACCCCACACGGGTGTTAGGATGAAATTTGAAGTTCACTCATCCTGATTGATTAAATATGTCGATCGATCGATTGACAGGCTGTTATAAGCGTTGAATATTTATATTTGATGCTTATACAGTGTAGAATGCACTTTGGATGATGGTTGACTATTCGTCGTTGTTGATATATACACGTGTTGTAGAAAATCCATATAATTAACATTATATGGTAATTGATTGGGCCTCATTCCAGTTTTGAAAAAGAAATATTTGAAAAAGAAATATTTGAAATAAAATATTTGAAAATAAAGGAATATATGAAGCCGTGTTGATTAGATTGACGCCATTTTGACGTGATCGATATTTATATCGATTTTAAAACGATTTCGAAATGAATTGAATTGAAAACGATTTCGAAATGAATTGAATTGAAAACGATTTCGAAATGAATTGAATTGAAAACGATTTCGAAATGAATTGAATTGAAAACGATTTCGAAATGAATTGAATTGAAAACGATTTCGAAATGAATTGAATTGAAAACGATTTCGAAATGAATTGAATTGAAAACGATTTCGAAATGAATTGAATTGAAAACGATTTCGAAATGAATTGAATTGAAAACGATTTCGAAATGAATTGAATTGAAAACGATTTCGAAATGAATTGAATTGAAAACGATTTCGAAATGAATTGAATTGAAAACGATTTCGAAATGAATTGAAAACGAATTCAAATAGAATTGAAAGCGAATTGAAATGAATTCAAATTGAATTGAAATTTGAACTGAATAGAAATGAATTTTGAAACGAATTTATAAAGAAGAATTCAATTTCGATTTGAATTGAAATGGAAGTTGAAATTGCTTTTGAAACGAATTTAAAACTATTTATATAATTCGTTTTAAATGGAAATCGACGATATATATATTATATATATTATATATATAATATAATGGCCTGAATAGAACGCGCCGCGCCGCGGCAGTTCGCGAATTTCGACCATTTATTTCAAACGGACATACGGGAGATCCGACCGTCGGATTCTCCTAAAACCGGAACCGTTGGGTTCGTATCGAAAAGAGCTTTCTAATGAATATTAGAAATTTGAAATCTAACGGTTGGATTTGGAGATACGTCCAAATCAAATTCGAAAAAGGTCGCTGTAAGTGAAGTTCGATGGCCATTGATGGAAATCGACTGTACGGGCCTTGATAAAATTATTAAAAATAGTAATAATTTGTGTAAAATCATAAGAAATGATTTAGAAAGAATTGGGATGAAAAACTCCATATTTGAAAAGATAAAAATAGATTTTTATCGAAATAAACTAGTTTTGAACTAGAATTTTAATTCTATTTATTTTTAAATAAATAAATTGAATCTGAAATGGTTTTGAAGTTAACCAAAATTTCCAATGGTTGCATTGGAATGGATTTGAATCGAAATTGTCTTCGGAATATTTCGATGTTGAATTTCGTGATTATACAAATGTTGTTATGGAAATTTGAAAGATATATATATATATATTGTTATTTCCAATGCGATATTTGTTAGTCGTAGAATTTGATATTGAATATAAGCCGGGATATTTTCTATCCAGAGCCTTGTATTGAATATCAAATGTGATTTGGGTTTGTCGTGAATGGTGTCTTCACTAACACAGTTCTTGAACCCAGTGGAGGAAAGATTAAATCTTTTTATTTAGATTTAATGAAGTGTACCAATTAAATAATATTTAATTGGAATTGAATTGATATTGATTTTTGGGTTTATCGTGGACAGTGTTTTAAATAACACTTGTTCTTTAACCCGATAATTAATGAATGTGATTTTGGGTTTATCGTGAACCGTGTTTTTAAATGACACTGATTCTTTAACCCAGTTAACGATTAAAACTAAGTGGAGTTTTAATGAATTTTTAATTAGATTGAAATGGTCGAGAATGGAGTATCACCAGTTTTGCTCCAGGCGATAGTCAAATCTTTAATTAGATTTGAACGTGAAATGGTAATTGAATTTACCGATAACACCGTGGTGTTAGATATGAAGTATTACCAGTTTTACTCCATGGGATGAATAGGTTGGGATTGGGAAATTAAAACAAATGATTACTTCGGTAAGGTTCGCTAATCCCGACTAGTTTGAATTGATATTCAAAAATAGATTAAAGAATAAATTCAAGAATTTATCTTCGATAAGATTAATGGGAACCTTTCCCTATGAATGTGAAATTCAGAAACTAACTGTCGGTTAGCTAAGCAGAATGGTTTTCTGGATATTGATCTGATGTTGGTTTCGGCCTTCGGGATTAATATTTGGGGAATTATTCTCTTGATTAATTTACGGTTAGTGACTGATGAATTGGAATGAGGCGTATGTTGTGTTTGTGTAACACTTATTTAAAATATACGCGAGTTATTCGGGAAGACCGGGTTTATCCCATTCTGAATAACTGATACGACGATAAGTCGAAGATGAAGACGATGGTCGAAGACCGGAGGCCTTCACGTCGTTTGGGTGATAACTGATGATCTTGATTGGGCTGTACACCCAAGAAGATGGAAACAGTTAGTGGTCGTCCAGACGTACTTGGAGATCGATGGATATGCGAGGTACTAGGTGCCTCCGGTTTCGTTCAGACCCAGAACGGACTTGTAAATGGACTGTGTGTCTGACATTGGATTTTAGTCCGTGTGATTGATCTCTATTAAATATATATCTGTTTGGCGGCGGAGAATTTATTCTCTTGCTTAACGCCCTTCTCTGAGACGTACGAGCTCAGGGGTTATATATTGATGGATATCAAACGCATGGAGTGAATTGCCTGTGTGGCATGCCTAAGTGGCAATTGATCGAGGCTTCTGTTGAAAAGCAAAGTCTCGTGGTGATGATCAAAGCACGGCCTTTGTGGCGTAGCTTTGTGTAACGTTTACTTCGCGTGTTTCACACCCGGTATGAACCAAAAACGGGAGAGGACATCAGGGAGGACTTGCGTTTCTTTCTAGCTAGAAGTGGCGTCAGTGGTTTTACACGCCCTGACGAGTTTGACTTATGTGGTTGTTGCTATTGCGAGGCGCCTCGGATTGATCGGTCGTTCTCGAACCGATGGAGTCATTTGTTGGCTCGTTTACGCCCCATAGGGCGGAGAGACGTATTGTTCAGGCATAATAATCCACATCGGTGGACCGGCCCTGACGATCTAAAGGGTTGATGCGTTCTGATCCTGAGACATGGGCTAGATTGTCTCGAATCGGTTGAGGACTATCTTTTGCCTCGGTTCATAGATGGAAATCCAATTTCCAAATACGTGACATTTGCGGTTTTATTTGTAAACCTATATATGGCGACATGATATATGGTACCCATGCCGCCTATGATTGATACTTATGATTTGAAGTTGTTTTAGACACTATGCACTTATACTAGTATCAAATGATATGTTTTAAACGTATCAAGCATTCTTTGGCTGTTATAAGGGAAAACCCTATCCCCCGGCTTGCGTTGCATTGTGTGATAGGACCTGGGTCTTATAACAGCTTCATTTTTCTTTATTTAGCATTGCGCTATTCGTTTTATGCACTGGTATTCTTGGGAGGAAACCCGTTCCGTGTTATACGACGTGGTCCCTTGATTTACCGAACTTTAAAATAAAGAATTATAACTGTTTTAGTTCTCACACCAGTCCCATGACTGACCTGGAGTTTATTGTTTTAACCTAAACTCTGGGTGCCCTTATTTTGACACGGGCAGCTAGTAGTTTTGGTTTTTGCAGATTTATATTCACAGGATCCTGGTTTACAGCTGGAACGATATCCGGAAAGCTTTGTATCCGTATATCTCATTCTAGTTGGGTATTGTATTATTTTCCGCTGCTATGTATTTAGATGTAATTTAAATCTCTGATATTTCTGTGAAATATTCGTTTATACTCTGTATATTCTTGTAATCTGATGCATTGTTGTAATATACAATGAAGTGTTCTTTGATATGTGTTCTGTTGTGGTTTGTTCTCGAACTATCCGACGCTTTCCTTTACGGGGAAGTTGCGGGTCTTTACACGTGGTATCAGAGCTTTGGTTTACAAAGCTCAGAGAACAAGACACATTAGAACCATACGAAAGAATGCATCAGATATTGGATTAGTAATATCCAATTAGAATGACTCGTTAGAGATGGGATCAGTAGTATCCTAGAACGAGTGTGAAGAGTATATTTTTCAAATGAAAACAATTTTTGTTTTGAAAATTTAATTCAATTATTCGTATTTGATTATCTATTTATATTGAGTTGGACAGTCCAGTATATAAAGATTTTGCGTATACGTCTGATCCACGTGTATTTGAAATTTTAATATACTGGATAGATATAGAGTCACATTCTAGACACCCGGGGATAATTCTGATGATGTGGCCACATCATCAGTATTTATGTTCGAGTTTCGAAGGTGTGATTTTCTATATATTTCCATTAGGCTGGTGTGAGAACCAAAACTTATATATAACTAGAATACATTGTTGTGATTTGGCATCAAAACATGATTTTTTGTATATATATCAAATTATGAATTTGAAAATCTAATTCACTAATTGATTGATGTTTGTGTTGTTTGTTTAGTTGTTTGCTAATTTTTAACCATTTAGCCTAATTGAACCAAATATTGAATTGTATTGAAATTGGTCGCATTTGCTTGCATACATGTATATCTTTTGAACAGGTCATAGCAAGGAGGCTAGAGCAGAGAATAAAATTTGTTTGCCCGACAAATAGGTACATGTTTACTAATTTCCTGTTTTGTTTGGGTGATGATGATTTTGTGAGCCTATTGGCTAGCCGCTTGGCTTTTTCTTTTTCTTTTTGAGATCTGAAGGACCGGGGAAGCTATTTGAAATTCCCCGATGCTCCCGGTGCAGGGGAGGTTATGGCGAAATTTTTCAAAAATTTAGGGAGTTAGCCAAATTTTTGAAATTTTGAAAATTCTCAGAAACTAAAGAGTTGGAGAATGGAAGCCAGATCGAACGTAGATTTGATTAATCAAACCACTTTCGACTTTGTTCCTTTTCGGGGACGAAAAGTTTTAAGTGGGGGAGATTGTAACAACCCGAAAATCTGGGCCAGTTTAAAATTTTTATTTTGGCTATTTTATCGAATTTTGAATATTTAAAATGGATTATTTTAAATAAAAACGACGAGAAATTTAGCTTGAATAGAATTCGACGTATATATTATACGCGTCGTCGTTAGAAAATAATATTTATATATAATTATAAATAGAATTGAAAATGGCGCGGTAGTTCGATAATTCGATTTCAAACTTCAATTGAATGTACCGGGTGCAAAACAATCCGGATTTTAGTGAAACCAAAAATAATGGGATCAAATTGTGAATATCTTTCCAACGAATCCGAAAAATCAAGATTTCATATCGGGAATCAAAAGATATGTCCAGTTGAAAATTCTGAATAGTCGCTATGGAATTCAGGCCCTTAAAAATGGACATTTTGCAAACGACCTCGGATTTCGACGAAACCAGTTTTGTTGGATTCGCAGTGTCAAGTTATTGTTAGGTTTCAAATTTCATAATTTTTCGAATCAATATGTGAGCGTGGCAAAGGAAAACGCGTTTGACCAGTTTTAGTTGATTTTAATCGACTGGAAATTGGCCATTTTTCTAACGGTCTCAGAATTCGACGAAACTAGTTTTGTTAGGACCGTATCGTCAATGCGAAGCTAGAAAATATTTTTCTGTAATTTTTCTAGTTAGTATGTGACCCCGGTAATTTGAAATGTACGTTTAAAATTCAAAATAAGGATTTAAATGAAAATTCAACAGAAACTGATTGGAACGATCAAACCAGCTTACGATACATATCCCATTGTGTTCGGAATGGGGGTGAAACGCTATGGACGACAGGCGGTGGACCTCGTTTAGAGGTCGTTTGAAAAAGTTGAATTTTTGAATTAAAATAAAATAATTAAATAATTAAATTAATAAAAAAAATTAAATCTCTCCCTATAACCTCTGCCCCCCCCCCCGTTTTCGTTTAACAGAAAGAAAAGAAAAAAAAATTGAAATCGAAATCGCGATCCCCCCCCCCCCCCGTAGCCATCGTCGCCGTCGCCCCTCCCCGATGGACCCCGCGACCCCCTCCCTCAGCTCGCCGCCCTCCCCTTCTCCTCCTCCGCCACCTCGAAGCTCCGACCCCCCCTGCCCTAATCGACAGCCGCAAAACCCCTGCCTCTCCCATTCGCCGACGCCGCCCTCTGAACCCCCACCTCCGCATCTCCGGCGCCTCCGCCACGAGCCCCCCTCACTGACGAACGGAGAAGCCCCCCCCGTAAGTTTTTAACTGAAATTTATTTATTATATAAACTGATTTGATTTATTTTATAAACTGAAATTTGTTATATAAACTGAACTTTATGTGGGTGGTAAAGTTTTAAAAAGGTAATCTTTTATATTTTTAAAGTATTAAAAATATAGTCTTTACTATATAGGTGATGTCAAAATATGATTTTTATATTTTTAAAGTATTAAAAATATGATCTTTATAGGATAGAGAAGTTAAAAATATCATCTTTGTGTATGTAGCAGAATAAAAATCTGATTTTTATTTTATATACGTTGAGATAAAGTGGTAGTTTTTATAAAGGCGAAAACTTTATTTTTATAAAGGCGAAAACTTTATTTTTATAAAGGCGAAAACTTCATATTAGAAAAGGCGAAATCTATATTTTTATAGGGGCGAAATCTATATTTTTGAAATAGAATTTTTATCTATATATTAGCGGGAAGGAAATATGATTTTTATATATTGAATAGCATTGTAAAAAATTCGATTTTTAAATATATAAAGTGATTATAAAAATATGATTTTTAAATTGAAAACGAACAAATAAAAATGTGATTTTTATTTTAAAGACATCAAAATATAAAAATGTGATTTTTATGTATATAGTGACTACGGGCACAAGAAGACGATAAAAAGGCGAGGATGAAGAAGATTTCTATAAAAGAAGTGTCGTGAAGTTGGATAGCTTTCGGTGAGAACTTCTCACTCTAAATTCTCTTTTTCTAGTTATATATATATACTAGGATGCAGACGGTGCTTAGTAGCACCCGACACAATCGTCCACAGACCATGGACTTGTTTGTTTGGTTGCATAGATTAGTTTGATGATTTGATTTGAATTTGGTTGTTTGGTGAATATGATTGATGTGTGAATGGCGTGGGCCTTCACTAGACCGGGGATAAGGCTAGGCCTCGTCCCGTTTCTAGTATCGTGCCGTTATGCCGCCGAAATTTTCTAAAATAAGTTAGAAAAATAAAAAATATCATCTTATCAAAGAAATGAATTAAATAGAAATTCATATGTTGAAATAAAATGTTTTATCGTTAAAAATATAATTTTTAACATGAATGTGAATAAATAAATATTCATTTACAAACTGGACGGTTTGTTTATGTACACCTATTTGAAGGACATTGATTGGGACGATAAATTTTACACATCGCCCAACTGCACAAATAAAATATGTGTTTGATTGTTTGAAACCCCACACGGGTGTTAGGATGAAATTTGAAGTTCACTCATCCTGATTGATTAAATATGTCGATCGATCGATTGACAGGCTGTTATAAGCGTTGAATATTTATATTTGATGCTTATACAGTGTAGAATGCACTTTGGATGATGGTTGACTATTCGTCGTTGTTGATATATACATGTGTTGTAGAAAATCCATATAATTAACATTATATGGTAATTGATTGGGCCTCATTCCTGTTTTGAAAAAGAAATATTTGAAAAAGAAATATTTGAAAAAGAAATATTTGAAATAAAATATTTGAAAATAAAGGAATATATGAAGCCGTGTTGATTAGATTGACGCCATTTTGACGTGATCGATATTTATATCGATTTTAAAACGATTTCGAAATGAATTGAATTAAAAACGATTTCGAAATGAATTGAATAGAAAACGATTTCGAAATGAATTGAATTGAAAACGATTTCGAAATGAATTGAATTGAAAACGATTTCGAAATGAATTGAATTGAAAACGATTTCGAAATGAATTGAATTGAAAACGATTTCGAAATGAATTGAATTGAAAACGATTTCGAAATGAATTGAATTGAAAACGATTTCGAAATGAATTGAATTGAAAACGATTTCGAAATGAATTGAATTGAAAACGATTTCGAAATGAATTGAATTGAAAACGATTTCGAAATGAATTGAATTGAAAACGATTTCGAAATGAATTGAAAACGAATTCAAATTGAATTGAAAGCGAATTGAAATGAATTCAAATTGAATTGAAATTTGAATTGAATAGAAATGAATTTTGAAACGAATTTATAAAGAAGAATTCAATTTCGATTTGAATTGAAATGGAAGTTGAAATTGCTTTTGAAACGAATTTAAAACTATTTATATAATTCGTTTTAAATGGAAATCGACGATATATATATTATATATATTATATATATAATATAATGGCCTGAATAGAACGCGCCGCGCCGCGGCAGTTCGCGAATTTCGACCATTTATTTCAAACGGACATTACAGGAGATCCGACCGTCGGATTCTCCTAAAACCGGAACCGTTGGGTTCGTATCGAAAAGAGCTTTCTAATGAATATTAGAAATTTGAAATCTAACGGTTGGATTTGGAGATACGTCCAAATCAAATTCGAAAAAGGTCGCTGTAAGTGCAGTTCGATGGCCATTGATGGAAATCGACTGTACGGGCCTTGATAAAATTATTAAAAATAGTAATAATTTGTGTAAAATCATAAGAAATGATTTAGAAAGAATTGGGATGAAAAACTCCATATTTGAAAAGATAAAAATAGATTTTTATCGAAATGAACTAGTTTTGAACTAGAATTTTAATTCTATTTATTTTTAAATAAATAAATTGAATCTGAAATGGTTTTGAAGTTAACCAAAATTTCCAATGGTTGCATTGGAATGGATTTGAATCGAAATTGTCTTCGGAATATTTCGATGTTGAATTTCGTGATTATACAAATGTTGTTATGGAAATTTGAAAGATATATATATATATCGTTATTTCCAATGCGATATTTGTTAGTCGTAGAATTTGATATTGAATATAAGCCGGGATATTTTCTATCCAGAGCCTTGTATTGAATATCAAATGTGATTTGGGTTTGTCGTGAATGGTGTCTTCACTAACACAGTTCTTGAACCCAGTGGAGGAAAGATTAAATCTTTTTATTTAGATTTAATGAAGTGTACCAATTAAATAATATTTAATTGGAATTGAATTGATATTGATTTTTGGGTTTATCGTGGACAGTGTTTTAAATAACACTTGTTCTTTAACCCGATAATTAATGAATGTGATTTTGGGTTTATCGTGAACCGTGTTTTTAAATGACACTGATTCTTTAACCTAGTTAACGATTAAAACTAAGTGGAGTTTTAATGAATCTTTAATTAGATTGAAATGGTCGAGAATGGAGTATCACCAGTTTTGCTCCAGGCGATAGTCAAATCTTTAATTAGATTTGAACGTGAAATGGTAATTGAATTTACCGATAACACCGTGGTGTTAGATATGAAGTATTACCAGTTTTACTTCATGGGATGAATAGGTTGGGATTGGGAAATTAAAACAAATGATTACTTCGGTAAGGTTCGCTAATCCCGACTAGTTTGAATTGATATTCAAAAATAGATTAAAGAATAAATTCAAGAATTTATCTTTGATAAGATTAATGGGAACCTTTCCCTATGAATGTGAAATTCAGAAACTAACTGTCGGTTAGCTAAGCAGAATGGTTTTCTGGATATTGATCTGATGTTGGTTTCGGCCTTCGGGGTTAATATTTGGGGAATTATTCTCTTGATTAATTTACGGTTAGTGACTGATGAATTGGAATGAGGCGTATGTTGTGTTTGTGTAACACTTATTTAAAATATACGCGAGTTATTCGGGAAGACCGGGTTTATCCCATTCTGAATATCTGATACGACGATAAGTCGAAGATGAAGACGATGGTCGAAGACCGGAGGTCTTCACGTCGTTTGGGTGATAACTGATGATCTTGATTGGGCTGTTCACCCAAGAAGATGGAAACAGTTAGTGGTCGTCCAGACGTACTTGGAGATCGATGGATATGCGAGGTACTAGGTGCCTCCGGTTTCGTTCAGACCCAGAACGGACTTGTAAATGGACTGTGTGTCTGACATTGGATTTTAGTCCGTGTGATAGATCTCTATTAAATATATATCTATTTGGCGGCGGAGAATTTATTCTCTTGCTTAACGCCCTTCTCTGAGACGTACGAGCTCAGGGGTTATATATTGATGGATATCAAACGCATGGAGTGAATTGCCTGTGTGGCATGCCTAAGTGGCAATTGATCGAGGCTTCTGTTGAAAAGCAAAGTCTCGTGGTGATGATCAAAGCACGGCCTTTGTGGCGTAGCTTTGTGTAACGTTTACTTCGCGTGTTTCACACCCGGTATGAACCAAAAACGGGAGAGGACATCAGGGAGGACTTGCGTTTCTTTCTAGCTAGAAGTGGCGTCAGTGGTTTTACACGCCCTGACGAGTTTGACTTATGTGGTTGTTGCTGTTGCGAGGCGCCTCGGATTGATCGGTCGTTCTCGAACCGATGGAGTCATTTGTTGGCTCGTTTACGCCCCATAGGGCGGAGAGACGTATTGTTCAGGCATAATAATCCACATCGGTGGACCGGCCCTGACGATCTAAAGGGTTGATGCGTTCTGATCCTGAGACATGGGCTAGATTGTCTCGAATCGGTTGAGGACTATCTTTTGCCTCGGTTCATAGATGGAAATCCAATTTCCAAATACGTGACATTTGCGGTTTTATTTGTAAACCTATATATGGCGACATGATATATGGTACCCATGCCGCCTATGATTGATACTTATGATTTGAAGTTGTTTTAGACACTATGCACTTATACTAGTATCAAATGATTTGTTTTAAACGTATCAAGCATTCTTTGGCTGTTATAAGGGAAAACCCTATCCCCCGGCTTGCATTGCATTGTGTGATAGGACTTGGGTCTTATAACAGCTTCATTTTTCTTTATTTAGCATTGCGCTATTCGTTTTATGCACTGGTATTCTTGGGAGGAAACCCGTTCCGTGTTATACGGCATGGTCCCTTGATTTACCGAACTTTAAAATAAAGAATTATAACTGTTTTAGTTCTCACACCAGTCCCATGACTGACCTGGAGTTTATTGTTTTAACCTAAACTCTGGGTGCCCTTATTTTGACACGGGCAGCTAGTAGTTTTGGTTTTTGCAGATTTATATTCACAGGATCCTGGTTTACAGCTGGAACGATATCCGGAAAGCTTTGTATCCGTATATCTCATTCTAGTTGGGTATTGTATTATTTTCCGCTGCTATGTATTTAGATGTAATTTAAATCTCTGATATTTCTGTGAAATATTCGTTTATACTCTGTATATTCTTGTAATCTGATGCATTGTTGTAATATACAATGAAGTGTTCTTTGATATGTGTTCTGTTGTGGTTTGTTCTCGAACTATCCGACGCTTTCCTTTACGGGGAAGTTGCGGGTCTTTACAACCTGTCACCTGTGAACTAGGTTGCTCGTGAGAAAATAAGGGCACCCACATTTGCAAAGTGAAACAAACAAATAGTCAGTCATGGGGACTGGTATGAGAAATTTATTTAATAGTTTAAACAACAGTAATAAGCAAATCATAGGACCACGCCACTTTCGCGGAACGGGTTTACTCCAGTGATTGATGGTGCATTTAAAACAAAATAAATTCTTTAAAACAACGCAATGCTTTTTAAAAAGAATGAAGCCATTATAAGACTCAGGTCCCATCATACAATGCAACGCAAGCCGGAGGACAGAGTTTTACCTTATAATGGCCAAATATGCTTGATACGTGTAAAGCAAAATCATTTGATATTATTACTAGTGCATATATGTTTCAAAAACGAATAGCATCATAAATATCAATCATAGGCGGCATAGCTACCATATACTATGTCACCATACTAATTCTACAATCAAATCTGTTATTTCGTATTGGAAATTGGGTTTCCGTCATGAGTCGAGGCAAGGGGCAAGCTCCTCCCCGCTTCGAGACATTCTAGCAAATGCCTCAGGGCTACACATTGTGGGTAACCCTGGATCGGCTGGGCTGGTCCTCTCTTACGTTTGAGGATTGGCAATTCCTAAACACACGTTTCCCAGTCCTTACAGACCTATAATCGAGGCGCCTCGCATTCCAACAACCACAAAGGTGAAAAGTAGAAATAAATGTCAGAGCTGGTAGGTCACTAACACCACCGTAGCTAGAAAGAAACGTCGTGCACTCCCAGCGGTCCGTATCCCGTTTTTAACTCATACCGAGGTGTGAGGCTTGCAAATCTACGCTATACACAAACCCAGGCCACGTAGGCCGTGCTTTGATCATTAACCACAAGACTTTTCTTTGCAACAGAAGCCTTGATCACAGCATCTTGGCATGCCACATTGGTAATCCACTCCATACGACTGATTTCAATCGATATATAACCTCTGAGCTCGTACATCTCAGAGAAGGGCGTTAAGCAAAAGAATAAATTCTCTGCCGCCATACAAATATATATTTAACAGAGATCAATTAGTATAGAACAAAATCAAATGTCAGACACACAGTCCATTTACAAGTCCGTTCTGGGTCTGAACGAAACCAGAGGCATCAAATTCCTTGTATATCCGTACAATCAACACATACGTTCGGACGGCTACTACTTCCGTTCCTTCACGGTAGCTACTCCGGTCAGAAACCTCAGCAGCGTCCATCCAACCGATACGAAGATCGTCGGTCTTGAATCGTCTTTGTATTTTCCAATTCGAATCGCTCGCTAAATTATTTGAAATGAGGGTTAGCTCGGCCTTTTCAAATAATTCACGTAATTAGAATTTAAATCAATTCTTTCCATGGTTATATTATTCGACATCCATATTTCAGTTCTTTAGTGTTATTTTCGTGTCAAACACATACAACCATCAAATATCAAACAATTCAAGCCCAATTGGTTTATTTGCAATCTATGTTGCTTATAATATTTTATAACGATTTTTCGCCATTTTTATTTATTTAAAAATGGCCATATTTAATTAAACGACGTTTCAGGTCGTGCCGTGGCACTGGCGCTGTTTTTCTCCTAATTTGTTTTACACATATCGGAAAATCTACCCATTGGATTTCCACAAAGTCTATATCAGTGGGAAGATATTCCCAAAGCGAACCCAACGGTTCCAGTTTTGTGAAAATCAGACGGTCGGATCTTCCACACTAGTCGTTTGAAGTTACGGTTTCAAAATTCGAACTGCAGCATCGTTATTCGATTTAATTTAATTATATATATATTTATATATAAATATAAACGATTCTGGCGCTGTTTTTCTTCAGATTTGAATTAAACGTTCCAGATAATCCAACCGTTGTATTTTTACTAGTTTGGTGCCGTTGGAAAGATATTTCCAAGGCAAACCCAGCGGTTGCGGTTTCGGAAAAATCCGATGGTCGGATTTCTCGTACCAATCATTTTAAATTATGATTCCAAAACACGAACGGCTTCGATTCCTTTTAATTATATTTATATTTATATATATAAATATAGTTCACTCTAAAATTTCAAATATTGTTCATTCATTAATTTCAACTTCGTTTTCACTTCAAATATTTCACTAACGCCTTAATATTTCGAAAAATTTCGCCATAACCTCCTTTGTACGGGAAGGGGTTTGGAAATTTATTGGGCCGTGTTAGGTACCCAATAAATCCTATATAGCATCCACATATTTATAGTGATATATTCTGGTGTTTACGGGGGAGCGTGTATAGATAATAACTCTAGAGAATAAATTCTCGTCACCCTGCTCCGTGTGGAAATAAATAGTCCATGTGCCGTATCTAATAGCTAGAGAGACGTGATTATTGTCAACTCTAGACCCGTGTGGGGTTTTCATTAATTCGGCACTTTATCGTTATATTTTATATAGTCCATATCAGTCATCAGTTCAACCTGTAGTATAAAATCATCGCCAGACAATCCTCTCGCTCGTATGGTAAATCTTCCACCTCGTCACACAAGCTCCAATTGCTTATGTGGAATATGATGAAGTATGCCTATCGTCAAGAAGTATGCCATGTAGTGTAGTTCAAAATTAATTGTTACTATCCTATGGCGATGTTTATTATTTCACAGAGAATAGACAGCACTCTGCATCCAATGGCATTCACAGGAGTTGATATAAAAATAAAATTGCGCAGCCAACTCATCAAGGCTTACCTATTTGTCAGGAACGCAAACAATTTCTTTACTCTACAGCTAATCCATTTTCCCTGTTCAACACATGTATATTTATGCAGACAAAGCTAATAATCATATTTCTAGCAAACTAATATTTATTTCAACACGTGTGTATTTTTATCAAAGCGTATGCATGATAAAAGAAATATTTTTATCATCAAAAATATTCATTCAACACGTGAATGTTTTTAACACTTCATATTCACAATAAAGATGTAGTTTTTATTGTCTATTCATTTTATTTTAAAATACGATAACATTCAACACATGAATTCCCATTCAACGAATGAATTTCAATTCAACACATGAATATCCTATATAGTTTGTATATATATAAAAATGTGGTTTTTATCGCTAAAGCTATTTGTTTAAATTCAAATAAAATTCAACACATGAATTTCAACTCAACGAATGAATTTCAACTCAACACATGAATATTCGTTATAGTTTGTATATATATATATATATATGTGATTTTTATCTCTAAAGTTATTTGTTTAAATTCAAATAATATTCAACACATGAATTTCAACTCAACGAATGAATTTCAACTCAACACATGAATACTCGTTATAGTTTGTGTATATATATATATATATATGTGTGTGTGTGTGTGTGTGTGTGATTTTTATCTCTAAAGCTATTTGTTTAAATTCAAATAATATTCAACACATGAATTTCAACTCAACGAATGAATTTCAACTCAACACATGAATATTTGTTTCAACATACGTGATTAATTTCAACGAATGAAAATTATTCTAACACATTAATATTTCAGAAAATTTCGGCAGCATAACGGCAGGGTAGTTAAAACCGGGACTATCCCTAGTATGGCTCCTCGCTCTACCTTAAAACCTCGCGGTTTTTGACAATGGGGATCATGCATATAGTTCGCACGCAGGCGGCATGTTTTATTTTCAATTCCACAATCCTATTCTAATTTGTTTCAACCACAAGATGGTATTTTTCAACCACAAAGATAGTTTTCAACCACAATATCAACCATAAACAATTATTTCCAACCATTCGTTATACCATGTAATATCACGTCAATCACAAGCAATAAATATCGTCCATGGTCTGTGGACGAGGGGAGTATATATATATATATTATCTCTATAATTCACTTGCATTTCATCACAATTCAAAGCATATAGGTTTCATACAACGCTTGTATAATTTATACATCGCTAATATAACTTATACAACACATGTACATGAGGTATAAATGCGTATATAATTTACACTTCGCTTATATAATTTATACAACATGATTCCATTCACACAATTTAGTTTAGATTCCTCACATTGGTTTTTGTAGTGCTAAAAATCGTAGGAAGATCAGAAAAATCCGCGGCTTCTGCTAGATTTTAGAGAGCCTCCTTGCGGTCACGGTGTCTCCTGTTTCATCAAATTTCGTTAACGAATGAAAAATATAAGATTTTTACAAGTTTGCAACGCTTTATAGTGTAAAAACAGTTCAAAATTAAATAACCAGTTAGTTTTCAAACCTGCTCAAATTTAGGTTTTGATTTTTCGCTCGATTCGTTGCTCGATAGGTCGATCAGGCTGTTGGACGTCGACGAGGGAGGGGAGGGCTTTCCGGCGCCACCAGTCTCTTCAAGTTCGACGGTGGTATGGACCCTGGGCGGCGGTTTAAACGCGCCCACTTTGGAGCGTCAGAACTCGATGGCGGCGCTACTGATGATGGCGAAACTGGGTCGGATTTGAAGAGGGGCGAAGGGGCTTCCGAGGGAAGGTGGTGGAGCGGCATGGTTTTGCCTGTGGCGGCGGGAAAACGAGGGGGAAGGATGGAGCTCGATGAACCATCGAGAGTGAGAGGCGGCTAGGTATTCCGTGTTTTTTTTTTTTTTTTTTTTTTTGAAAGAAAAAAATCCTATTGGCCGAGGATTTATAGTAAATTTTTAAATAGTGTTTTTACAAACGAACTCGAAATCAAACCCAACGACTGTCGCCCCTAGCGTTTTACCCCCATCCCGGACACAATGGAATATGTTTCGTAGGCCAATCCGACTGTTACAGTCAGTTATTTTTCAAATTAAAGTATAAAACATTTTATATTCAATTTGAACGTACATTTCAATTTGCCAGGGCCACAAACTGAATCGAAAAATTCCAGAAAAATAAATCTAGCTTTGTTTTGATGATACGGTCCCAATAAAACCAGTTTCGTCGAATTCTGAGCTCATATGCAAAATGTCCATTTTTAGGTCGACCCATTTTAACAGAAATTGATCAATCACATTTTCTTTTGCCCCACTCACATACTAGCTTCAAAAATTATGAAATTTGAAACCTAGCAATGATTTGACATCCCGGACCCAACAAAAGTGGTTTCGTCGAATTCCGAGGTCGTTTGCAAAATATCCATTATCAAGTGCTATATACGCTATATAGCGACCTTTCTGAAAATTCATTTGGCCATAACTTTTGATTCCCGTTATGAAACTTCGATTTTTCAGACTCGTTAGAAAGGTATTCATAAACAGATTTAAATATTTTCAGTTTTGCTAAAATCCGTTATATTTTCCACCCGGTACAGTCAGACAAAGTTTGTATTCAAATTTTCAAACTGCCATACTATCCCCAATTCTTTATTTTATTGAAATATGCTATTTCAATTATTCAAATTCTTTGGCAATAATCAATTTTAAAATTTTAAAATTGGTTCACATTTTCCGGGTTATTACACCATCATACCGGGGTGTGAGGCTCGCGAAGTAATGCTACACAAAGCTATGCTTTGATCATCATCCACAAGGATCCGCTTTTCAACAAAAGCCTTGATCCATGCATCTCAGCATGTCACATTGTCAATCCATACCATATCATTGATTTCTTCCAATATATAACCTCCAAGCTCCTACATCTCACAAAAGGGTGTTAAGCAAGAGAATAAATTCTCCGCCACCAAATAGATATATATTTAGCAGAGATCAACGAATATAGCATAAATGGATACAACATCAAACATACCATCGATTTACAAGTCTGTTCTGGGTATGAACGAAACCGGATGCACCTTATTCCTCGTCCCGTATGTCAAATACCGGAGAGAGGCCCTCGCATACCCGAACAATCAACAAGTGCGTCCGAACGGCCACCACTGTAGCCCCGTTAAGGTAGCTACTCCAATCATGAGCATTATTAGCAACTCATCCATTCGAAGTGAAGATCATCGATCTTGCACCATCTTCAATGACTTTGACCGATAATCATCGTATCAATTATTCAGAATGGGTTAAACCCGGTCTTTCCGAATAACTCGCGTAATTTATAATTAGTTGCTATAAAAGCACATCCTACACCTCATTCCAATTCAGAATATTCCTTTATTCTAATTAAAGATTTAGCTACCGCCTAGAGTAAAACTGGTGGTACTCCACCCTTGATCATTTCAAGAATTCGATAAATTTAATTATTCCATTCCCATTTCACTCTAATTCAAGATTCTTCAAAACTCTAGTTCAGTTTTAATCTCAAAAAATCATTATTTAATGATTATTCAAATTTAAGAAATTAATTTTATCTTTAACTAGGTTAAAGAACAAATGTTATTTAAAAAAATTGTTCACGATAAACCTAAAATCATCTTCCATCAAAATGGAATCTACACGGAAATCATAACAGTATATAATCAATATAAATTCCCGTATCAGGATAATAATATAAATAGAATAGCGGCAATTACTTTTAATTTCCATATATAGTATCGGTCCTCATTCACAGGAGCTCATCTCGATTATTACCAAATCGAATTCCAATAAATTCCAATTTAATATATTAAATTGGAAAACTTTACTTTGGGAAAATTTCCATTTAAATCTTAATAAAAGTTGTATAAATTCCAAATTAGATTTCACTATTAATTGGGTTAAAGAACAAGTGTTATTTAAAGCATTGTTCACAATAAACCAAAAAATCCAATTTCAATTCTAATTTAATATTAATTAATTGGAAAACTTCACTAAATCTTAATTAAAAGATTTATTCTTTTCTCAACTGGGTTTAAGAACAGTGTTATTGAAGACACCACTCATGAAAAACCCAAAATCCAATTTGACGTTTAATATAAGGTTTTGAATAGAAATTATATTAGCTTATATTGAAAATCAAATTCTGAAACCAACAAATATCGTATTGGGAATAACGATGCGTGTGTGTGTATATATATATATATATATATATATATATATATATATATATATATATATATATATATATATATATATATCTTCCAAATTCCTCATAATATATGTATAATCACTGAATCCAATATCGAAACATTCTGAATATTGTTTCTATTCAAACCCATTCCAATTTATTCACGGGAAAATTCTGGTTATTTTAAAACCATTTTCAAAGTCCAATTTATTTTATTTAAAAACCATGGGATTATTATTCAAGTTAATAACTAGCTCATCTCGATAAAAATATATTTTTATCTTTTCAAATATGTAATTTTTCACCAAAAATCTTTTCAAATCATTTATTATGATTTTACATAATTTTTCCATACTTTTAATAATTTTAAGATTGCCCGTACAGTTGGTTTCCAATAACGGCCAGCGAACTGCATCCATGATGACGTTTTCTGAAATTGATTTTGACATATCTCCAAATCTTTCCATTAGATTTCAAATCTCTTATATTCATTGGAAAGCTCTTTTTGATACGAACCCAACGGTTTCAATTTTAGGAGAATCCAACGGTCGGATCTCCCGTTACGCCAACTTAAAGTTAATAGTCGAAATTCTTGAACGGTCGCTGCGCGTTCTATTCAGGCCATTATATATATAATATATATATATATATATATATACATTTCGTCGATTTCCATTTAAAATGAATTTTATAAATCGTTTATAAATTCAGTTTAAAACGATTTCATCTTCATTTTCAATTTTAAATCAAAATTGAATATTCTATATCTTTATCATATTAAAATGATAATATATTCAAAGTATTTGATTTTGAAATCACTTCTTTTCGATATTCATTATAAAGTGAATAAAATAGATCGATAAGCCCATTCGGGATAAAATGACATTTGCTACTTAACTTGGGTTCATATTTTTATATTTTTTGTCCATTTAAAATCAAACATCAAAATCATTATTTTATTCTTCACTGAATATTATTTTAAAATATTCTTTATTTTCCAAATTGGAATGAGATCCAAATAATTACCATATAATGTTATTTATATGGATTCCATAAAACACATGTATATAATAACCATGATAAACAATCAACCATCATCCAAAGTGCATTACACAATTGCATAAGCATTAAAAATAAATAATTAACGCTTATCAAAGCCTGATAACCCATCGGTTGACATACAACTAAATATTGGAGTTAGTGTATATCCAATATCATCCCAATACCTGTTATGAAATTTGAATTTTTCACATTCATTAGAAAGATATTGTTAAACAGATTCTAATATTTCTGGTTTTACTGAATTCTGATTTATTTTAAATCTTATATATTCATTTGAAATTTAAAACCGAATTTTCAAATTACCGTGCCATTTCTAACTTCTTTTATGATTAAAATAAATTTTTACGTTCTAACTTCGATTAAACTAAATTTTTAGTCGTTATTATTTAAAATGAATCATTTTAAATATTCAAAATCGATTAAAATTGCTAAAATAAAATTTGTAAATTGGTTTTGAAAATCCGGGTTGTTACAATAATACTGCTAATTATTATGATATATTTTCTGCGTTGATTGCCAACGTTGAGATTTCCGGATGAAATATTCCAGAATGGAAGACAATATTGACCCATAATTTCATATACTTCGTACTAAGTATATGTATTACTTAAATATATCTGCCTAAGATTTGACATGATTTTATAACATTGTTAGACACTTTTTAGTTAAATAACCAAAGATAGGAAATTATTTTTGAAATTGATTTATAAAGTAAACAGTTTGAAGAAATATTGTTAATGTGATCAAAAATTATATTTTCAATTTAATTTTTAATCAAAAAAATTGTTTGAACTCTTTGCAACTTATTGAATAACATATGAACCCATTAGAAAATATTAAGTTTTCTTAGTTCCTAATTAAATTAGCTAAGTTAACATGTTCAAATTGAGGGTACAAAAGAAGACTAATGACCCTTTAAAGATTAAACATTAAACATATACATTAAGGAAGGTATGGTGTGTATTACATGGAGTTTATTTACTTCATGGCTAAGGAGGGGTTTATTAAAAAAAATTCCATGTCATTATCAAGTTCTCTAGCATTTATTCTAGAGCTATAAATATGACATACCTCTTCATTTATATATTCATTCGATCTCTTCTTATTTATACTTATATAAAACAATGTTAACCTATTCTTCTCGTCTTCCACTTCTTCACTTAACCATGTGCCTTAAGCATGGAGAATGAGAATGAAATTTTGTCGTGGATAGCGTAGAGGAGGAAAATGCGAAATAGTGAAGGCGAGGTGGTGGGAATATCAAATGGAGGATGCTGTGGTTTATGCCTGTATTAATTTTGAAATTTTTAATAATGATTTAATAGGAATTAAATTCTAAGAATTTAAGATTTAATTTATTATTCAACTATACGAAATAACTAAATCAAATTTTAGTATTTACAAATTTAGTAACATGAATTTAGTGGTGGTCTAATGGAACTTAATTGTCAAGCTAACTAAATTTGTATTGGTATTTGAAACCAAGTTAACAAAAAAAATTAATTTAAATTATGAAATTGAGTTTTTGAGTATTTTAATTTGTTAAATCAAATGATATGGAACTTTTCCTAATAATTCAATTTTTGGTCAAACTTAATTAAAATTTGGATTTGAATCGAAAAGTTAGAATTTCTAAATTTTGAAAACTTTTTTTTTATGATTTTACTCTAAATTCCGAATTGATAAGAAATTTTTGTTTCATCAAAATCCACTTTCATTAGTTTTAAATCCGAGATTTATAGTATGTAAAATGCTCAAACGAAGATCGTTTGTAACGACCCAAATTTTCGATAAATTTAAAATATGAATTTTAGTGGATTTTAAATGGTCAAATATTGAATTTGGACTTGAAAATAATTGAAAATAAATTCTAAACATTATTTTATATTTTTGG
Organism: Allium sativum; assembly: GCA_030737875.1. Taxonomy (NCBI): domain Eukaryota; kingdom Viridiplantae; phylum Streptophyta; class Magnoliopsida; order Asparagales; family Amaryllidaceae; genus Allium; species Allium sativum. The sequence goes on from JASFAX010006799.1 coordinate 24,858, forward strand.
GATTAAAACAAGGTTAGTAAACTTTTAAAATCAATTTCAAAGGGACATATTGAAAATCAATAATTTAATATTATTTTGATAAGCATAAACAATGCATTTTGAAAATGATCTTGGAATTTGCTGAAATCACTTTCATCGGATCCATATTAGTAAATATTACTAGGTTAAAAAATTTAAGTCAATCGGAGTTAGTGTGTAAGCATACGTAATATAAACGCGTATTGAGAAATCAGTTAGAATTCAATAGCTTAAAAAGAGACATTTTTCAAACAATCTCGGAATTCGATGAAACCAATTTTATTAGATCCAAAACACTGGAAAATGGTTGTATTTCAAATTTCATAATTTTCAGAGTTAGTATGTGAGCGTATAAAAAATAAGCACGTACCTGGTCAACCAGTCAAAATTAAGTAATAACATAATAAAATAATAAAATGAATGGTTAAACACACTCCAAATTCAACGAGACCAGTTGCATTGGATCCGTAATTATGAAATATAGTAGGGTTTAAAATTTTGTATCAATCGGATTTACCAATCGAATGTACAAGCGATAAACGCATGATAGAACTAAAGCAATCTTCACTTGTTAATAAGTGCAGAAGCATAAATACTTGGTTTGAGGTGTCACCACCTTAGGCACCTTAATTGTTCTTTCTCTCCTCTCCCCATATTGCGACACATCGGCGATCCATTCCACTCCCCTTTCTATAAAATCAAACCCCTTCTCCTTCTTTCCTTTACACTTTCCATTTTCTTTTTTTACTACTTCTCTTCTCCTTGTTCCAAGCCATGGCCGCCACCCCCATTACCTAAACAAGCCCACATTCACAGACTCCTTCCCACCTGCGCACCTGTAACAACTTGCATTTTTCATACCGGGATATCGTAAAATATTTTTATTTTATTCCCTGAGGGTTGGATCATTCTCATCTTTTAATATGTTGCCTATGGGGATGTGAGACATGTCCATAATTTTTACTGATTTTGTTTGTGACCATTTTTCCCTTGTCAGTATTTCATAGGGAATAACTTTTGACTCAGGTCGAATTAGAGGGTGAGACCTGTGCCATTGGAAAGGAATTGATGTTTTCCTTTCCACAGAGTGATGACATTAAGGATTTGGCTCAGCGGTTTGGGAGAAATCGCTGTTTTAACGTTTTTCAGTTGGCTGTTCAGGTTTTGGGAGACTAATGGGCTGATTTGGGGGAGGCCCATTAGTGGGCTGGTGTAAACTATAAATAGGGGGTAAGGGATATAGGAAATGGTATTAGTTTTCTATTCTCGCATTTGGTGCCTTGAGCTCCTCCTTCCTCTAACACCTTTCCACCATTAAAAATCCAAATCAAGGAGGGAAATTGAAGATCTACACCATTGGAGGCTAGATCTACGTCAATTAAAGCATGGATTCATCAGATCAAGGTGTTTGTGTGAGGTGCTTCCTGTCCAGATTCCTATTTCATTGATTTTTGTTCGTTTGGGAGAATCGGTGAGCGGTTTACATCTCTTACCTGGATTCAATGAAGTGTATGAGTAGTTGATCATGTTTTCATTAAATTCAAGTGTTTTCCCATAGATCTATGCATTGGTAAGTCCATTTCCATATAAATCACCCTATGATCTGATTTAGCAAGTTTAGATAGGCAATTTATGTGATATTTCATGTGAATATGCAAGTTAGATCCATGGCTTTATTCATATGTACATTTATGGTGATTTTGGTGAATTATACATAATTATTGATGGAATTGGCATATTGGTGTTATTATTTATTCCATGTCACTCTTGTGGTCATATTGGATTAATTGGATGAGTTGGTTTTGTCAAATGTACTGATTAGGCGAAGTTTTGGTCAAAATTGGAGTTGCATTGAACGATGCAGGTTTTGGGTCGAGCAAGCCATGGTGGGTCAAACATGATGGGTCGGTCGAGCCAAAGTGTGTCTTGGGAAGCAAGTCATAAATCTGGTCGGGTCGGTCCACATTGGGTCGGTACACATCGGGTCAGTCATGCTTTTGTGCCAAGTTGGGTCGAGTCGGTCTCGTATCCAAGAGTTGGGTCAGTCCGATGCCTCTAGTTGGGTCAGTCTGCTTCCATGGAGGTGGGTCGGTCATTGGTTTCTTTTTGAGTAGGTCTGGATAGAGTCAAGCATTCAAGTGTGTTGTGGGTTCAGGTCGGCCAGTTGTTGTGAATTTTGGGTCTGTCCGATACCTAGATAAAGGGTTGGTCGTATACCCAGGTGAGGGGTTGGTCGAACATGGCCAAGGGTCGGTCACAGCGTCATTTTCTAAAAAATTATATTTTCGGGTACGACCCGGATTTGAAGAAAAGACCTTGGAAAAAATATTTTATGGGGGCAACCCCTCGAACTCTAGCCGTAGCGCAGTGATGTAATTGGCTCGGTGATGGTGTGACTTCGAAGTAAATTCAAGTAGGAAGGTTCAAAGTGTTGCAAGGCGTTCGTTGATCAGTGTAGAACAACGAATGAGGCGACAACTCAAAGGTCGTGAGTTGGTGGATAATGGTTTCTTGAGCTATGAAGAGTCATCGGGTTGGATGACTATAGATGCAGAGGCCGAGAGATTATCGTTGTCGTAAGTTCTAGCAGGCTCGAAGCAGGGGTACAATAGAGACATCTAAAAGACCGGTTGTAGGTCGATCGTTGAAAGGCCTAGTTGTCAAGGTTGGACATACATATGTATCATTGAAAAGCGTATGGAGTTTTTGCTAGAACTGGGTTTACCATTAGCCCTTGACATATGGCAAGGTTGGTCGTCATACGATTAACGATGGTTTCAAAGATGGATTGACGGTGATGCCAGCGTTAGTCATGGATGATTGTTTGTTATATTTGTACCGTCTCATGTAGGTCATCCAATGTCGAAGGAGATGTTCGTTGGGTGCTTTTCTGATATTGGTTTAGGCCTCTGGGGCTAGTGCTTAAGGGATGTTGAATTCGATTAGGATGGTTTACATGAGATATATATAATCTGGATGTTATAAGTGCTTTACCATGGTTGAATGGTGTTCTAGTTTCCACGGATGAATGGTTGAATTGTTTATGCTAAAGGCTATCACTATCCGATGTGGGGAAGATAGGGTTGAGTTCATCTTTGGTGTTGTGAGTAGATTAGTATGTTTATCAATCCTTTCTCATATACTTTATTGTTGAATCTTGTTAGCTGTTTTATCGCTCACAAAGACTGTTGTTTGACTTAAGGTTTTATGTTTCCTCTTATTACCTTGGGATACTCATCTGGTTGTGGATGGGCAGACTAAGTAGCAGGTGATAGGTGATTAGTGAGGACAATGCTGCTATGTGAAGGAGAGCAGGAGGCTGGCGCATTACTTTTACTACTATCTAGTATTTCTGTTCCGCTATTTGAGTTGCTCTATGAGTGTTGTATTGAGGCCTTAAGTACATACTTGATATTTCCTATGAGGTTGTGATAATCTTTCAGGATGTTGTGAAAGTTTGAAAAGTTTGCTATATGATGTTTCACTACTATTACCAGTTGTATATGTTTTATTATATTTTTCCCTACGCTGTGAGTTTTACGATAGGTTCCGCTTGTGTTTACCTACTCTGATGATCATCCATAGCTTCCTGCCACATCTTTTTGTGCATTATTCCTCTTGTTAGTGCAGGGGTTGTGGGAGGTCGTCACATCAGTACTCCACCAGGCTCCACTACCCCCGTGGCCCTACCTCCTTCCAAAAACCCCGAATTACTACGCCTTAGCCGGTTTTTCACCCAAAATTACACCTCCTTACCCCAAATCAGCCTACACCTGGGCCAACTTTACCTGAACCAGCCTAATTCCACCTCCAATAGCCCATGGGTCCCACTCCACTCAAGGTCAAACTCCCCTAGCTCTGAATCTTTCCCATGTTTGCCCCGAAAACCCAAAAATAGCTCAATTTGTTCGTCTGTTGAATTAGAAACCCCACTACATCGAAACTCTTCCAAATTAATTTCCAGAACTCTTCATTGACACATGGAGGCTGTCGAAATTGTTTGGGAATATTTGGATATCCTCCGATTAGGCGAAGTGGAATACTTAGTGAGAATCCTTTAACTGATTAAGGGCTAGTTCACTATTGATAATAATTATGAATTGAATGAGTTATATATTTACTTGTAATTGACAATATAAGTTCATGACAATGTTCAATGATGCTTCATGTGATAAAAATATGATTTTGAAGTGATATACTTATAGTCGCTTGGGTATCTGACACTTAAAACTAATAGTGTTGACATTGAGAATTGATTGAAACTTAAATGGCCAGAAAGTAATAAACTAATTATTGGTAAATGGATATTGATATGAACCTTAATTGGGTAATTGAATGATGATTGGTTGGACACTGATGGTTAACATTGATTGAAGTTAATCTGTTGAATAACAAACTCATATAAGCTTTAATGGTTTAAGGCTTTTATGGTATATATCGTGGTAATTGGATGTTAATAGTTGTTAAAAACTATTATTGGATATTGATGATGTGTGAAATTCATATAAATGGAATTATATGGTAATTAGTTGAATCTTATTCCAATTTAGAATTAATTTGGATATTTTATTATTAAAATATTAAGTGAATGTTGAAAGTTTGAATATTAATTCGAAAAAATTAGGAAAGGTAGATTAAGTCATTACAAATTTCTTTTTTAAAAGAAAGAATTTGATTTTAGTTAATTTTCAATCAATAAAGGCATGTACTCAAGTTTAATTTTGCAATGAATAGTAACGGGTAAAAGTGAAGTTCGATCAGGGTATCTGAGAAAAGTTTTAATAGAAGTTTCTTTACAAAAAATTCTTTTTATTTTTATAATGGATGTTAACAAAATTTGGACTCGAAAAATAAGTTTTAAAAATTAATAATATTTTAATGATTTAAAATAATATTAAAATGATTAAATAATAGAATATTTGATTTTAAAGAGAAATAAATGAAATATAGTTTCAAAAAATAGTTATATATATTTT
>JASFAX010006800.1:0-29848 GCA_030737875.1 Allium sativum
AAATGAATAGAATTTATAAAAGGAAATATTTGGAAAATGGGGAAGATTAATTTATAAATATGTTTTATAAATTAAGTAAATTATTTTATCATTGGATAAATTGGATATATAAGTCTGAACTTATATAGAGAAGTAGAAATCGGTTTTGACACCGATATGTTAAGTATAATGTGGACTCAACATTTATAAAGGGAATTAAAATTGAGATTTAGTGGTTAAAAATAAAAAGGGGAGTTCGTATGAATAATTCTATAAATAAAAGTATAAATAGAATTTGTAAATAGGATATTATTTTAAAATACAAAATCAAACTTAATGGATTATATATATAAGAGTTAATCGATTAGAGTTAATAAAATAGAGTTAATTGAAAAGAGTTAATCGATTAAAGTTAATCAAATAGAGTTAATTGAAAAGAGTTAATCGATTAGAGTTAATCAAATAGAGTTAATTGAAAAGAGTTAATCAAATAGAGTCAATTGATTAGAGTTAATCGAAAGGAGTTATCGAATATAGTTTATTCGAAAGGAGTTATCGAATATAGTTTATTCGAAAGGAGTTATCAAATATAGTTTATTCAAAAGGAGTTAATCGAATATAGTTTATTCAAAAGGAGTTATTGAATAGAGATTATTCGAAAAAGAGTTATACGCTGAAATTCGATTATATCGATTTCGAGAAAGTACTATTTACTTTCTGATTTTTATTCAAGATTAGTTTATTTAGTTATAAATTGTCTATTTAGTTATTTAGTTAAATTAAGGAATAAAACTTATATTTTAAAATTAGATTTTTCAGAAGTAGGGATTATAACGCTATAGTCATAATCAATGTTTTCAATAAAGAAGTGGATTCGTAAATTGAATCCGAGAGTTACGTAAGGAAGTTTGTTGAAGATTTAGAAGATGAACTTTGTCTATTTCGACGTTAGAATTGTAGTTCAGTTAAGGTCTGAGAGGTAGTTATACCCCAACTTGATTGACTCTGTTTTTAACTAAGGGATGGTTAAGGTTCGATGGTGAAGGTTGGTTAAGTGAATTTAGTTAATGAGTGTAATGTTTTGAGTTGGCATAGCTTTGTTTTATTTAAACATCTATTTAAATCCAAATGTAGGAGTTTTGGAAATGTTTTCCAAATAAGAATCAGAAATGTTTTCTAATATAGAAAATAAGAAATGGAAATGTTTTCCAATGTTAATAAAGTATATTTTCTAAATTTAGAAAATAAGAAATGTTGAATATATGGAAACAGGAAATGAAATAAATGAATAAATTAACGAACTAAAGAGATAAATGTTATATGATGATTGATCGGTAAAATTTCCATCTGGAAATAATATCATTGTTTGCACGCGTGTTTTTCTTTGATAGTTAACTCACCTACTATCGAAGTTTTTGACCATTTTTCCGTCGTCAATACGGAGAGACCGGGATCAGATTCATTATCTGAAAACCATTCCGTATGGGCGTTAGCGTTGCGAATCAAATATGATGAAGATAATTGAAGACGAAGTCGTGCAAGGGTTGTCCTGTTTACAGAATAGTGCTTTCGGTTTGTCCTATCCCAAGACGACCTATATGGAAGAATGTCTGACAGAGTATATTTAATAGATCGCGTAAGTTGATCTCTTCAAATGTATTTACGTTTGGTGGCGGAGGAATTCGTTTCTCTTAGTTGTATACCTGTTGCATTTTTTGGGAAATCAATTTGTGATTTGGCGGGTATGACGATGTGACATTCAAAGTGAATAAATATGTGATCTGTCAGAAATAAGCATGGCCTCTACCTCACAACCGGGAAATGACAAAAATCGGGAAGGCAGCATGGCTAAGTGGGTTACTTCCAATTTGGGTGTATTATCACCTATCTAGAAAATTTACATTTCCTTCTTTAATCTATTCGATTTTGTCCCTTTCGGGAAACGGTTGTTGATCCTAACCGTTGGTGATATACATTCGATACACTCAAGCGAAATGAGTGGTCAGTCATGTGTGGCCAGGTTGCAAGATGTTCTTGTTGAACCCATTGTATTCCTATCTAGAGGTACACTATCGGAAGGTGGTTCCATACCTTGTCATAGTTGGTAATCCATTATCCAATAAGTGCTCGCAGTTTTGATTGTATACTATATATGTAGAATGTGAGATGAAAGCGTTTCTGCTAGATGATTATTTAGTTGTGGTTGATAGACATTATTATAATTTCAAAAGAGTTTTGATATAAAGACTATCGTTTCTTCCAAAAGGATTTTGAAAGTTGAATCAAATGTTTTGGATATTCATAAGGGAAAAACTCGTTCCGTGTTATACGGCGTCGTCTTATGAGATATCGTTTAATTGCTCAAACTGTTTTAAAATTGTTTTACACACACCAGTCCCATGACTGACCCATAGTTTGTTTTTTTTGTTTTCCCTAAACTCTTGGATGCCCAATTTTGTAGGGGCAATCAAGTTGTCGGGACTTTACATATATACTCGGAAAGCTGGAGTAGGAGGCTTCAGCAGCATTTATATAGCTATTGTTTATTTCTGCTGTGTTGTAAGTATTATACTCTAATAATGTTACTGGATACATATATTGATTTTATTTCAAAGTTGTGTATCTATAATATATGGTTCGTTCCGCTGTGAGATTCGTGTTTACTCTGATGTTGTATGCTCTTCTTCTTCTAATCTAAGTTTCTATCTTATCTATTCTCACCCTCTACTTTCTTTCATGAACTATCCGGTATTTCCGATGCTTGACAGTTGACATTGGATTATATGTCGGTTACCCGGGATCGCAAAAACCCGGGTCGTTACATGGCGCCCCCAGCACTACCTTCAGAAGTGTGATGGATCGAGAAGGTCATCCAGTTCGGATCGGAGGTCCGGTTCGGGTTGGTGATTCCAAACCGACCTTGTTTGTCCTGTTCGACCCGAATGGGTCCACGATCTCCGGTCCAATGCGCTCCGTCCTGGAGTGGAGCTGGGTCGGTTCTCTATTGTTTGCCTATATAGCAACAGATGCTGGTCGAGCTTGACTTGAGTTACCAACAGTGTTTCCGTTCAAAACATTGGGCTATGCATGCCGATCATACCCAGAAAGGAGGCGAGTGCCTCCATCTTCAATAGGTCATGTAGTTTGGATTGGATCCGAACCGACCCAAACGGGGTTGCTCCCTATTTCCGTTTGCTCTTCGGTTTGGATATAAGCCGATCCGATCTGGTTTGTGGCAGCATCTCAAGCTGCTTCCATTCCATTTTCAGCGAGTTGTATGCCATTGCTCGGCCTTCTATTCATCCGAGCGAAGAATTCGTTCATCATCTCCTATTGTTTCCAGGGGTGATCATCTTGCCTTGCCATATGAGCTCTCAGTTCAGTGATAACTCCATTCATCTCTTCTCTTGTCAAGTATGCTGACGGATTTCCATGGGAGGAAGCCTCCTGGCTTTCCTCGTTTCTTATGCCTTCATCCTTAGGATGGGGAAGTTTTTGTTTGGCCATTTATTCAAAAGCCGAGCAATCTGATTCCTTTCAAGCTAGTAGAAGAAGTTGTATCGTGTGCCCCCTTGCTGACGCGCCAAAAATGTTAGACCAAAATTTGGTACTAACACCCAAATGCAATGTGAAGACCTCACAATCACAGATCACAGAATGCAGAAAACAGTAAATAGCAGGAGACAAACGAAGTTTTTAAAGTGGTTCAGCTCAAACCAAGCCTACGTCCACTTTATCTCTTTTTAAATCCTAAGAAGTTACAGTACAATTCTATCAGATTTATACATGAAATCCTCATGTTTACAATGAAAAGGAGTAAGAAATGAAATGATTATGCACGATATCCTCGTGTTGTATTGTAGAATCTGGCTTCTGTGTTAAGCAATAGCCTTGCATATTACAATGGTGGAAGACATGAGGAGTTAGGGCCAAAGTCCCCTCTGTTTGCCTTCAAGTGGTGTATTTATAGCAGTAGGCAGGTTCCGGGCCAGATGTCACGAGGCACGCATCCCAAGATCCCGAAATGAAGTGGAAGAAGTGGAAAAATCCTCTCCAAGTTGTGCTATGGCAAGTGGAAGTAGATCCGGGTAAGAAGGAGGTGGTTTCTCCTTAAGAATAGGTCAAAACAGATGTATGCAGGAAATCTCTGGCGGGTCGGATTGGTACCTTCTATCTGAACCGAACCGGTGTCCTCAAGCTGAAGACTTTGTGCTCTTCTAAGCAGCTGGTGCAAGGCGAATTGGGTCGGGTCTCCTGCTCCGATCCGAGCTGATGTGATGTAAGTTTGCCGAAGTGTTTGAATGCTGAGCCGGCTTGGGTTTCCTATTCTTATCCAATCCGGGGTATCTCCCATGCCAAACTCCAAGTTTCGAAGTCATTCCGGTTCCGCGCGTGTTGACAGAAATGAGCGTAACTTCTAAACCGTAAGTCTGTTTTGTCCAAACAAAAGCTCTACCTGAAGCTAATTACGAGGGCAATAAGATTTACGGTGCAAAGCACCGTAACCGATGCATTCGGGCCCAAAAAAGGTCATCTATTAGGAGTTCCTAACCACTATATGTTTGAGATGCGACTTCAACCAAATCGCTTCCTGCCTTTTGATGATGTTCCCAATACTTGAATGCATTGTTAACCAGAGATTTCACATGTGATGGCTTTGACTAAAAAGCATGTCAATAGTTCCTATGGTGTTCGATTCATGTAGTTTATCACATATATTTTAGATTTTGTTTAAATTCTCAAAAGCACTTTTCATCCTACCTCTAGTGTTTGTTTTTCCTTAATGATCCTTTTCGCAATCCCTAATAATTGGTATCAGAGAAAGGTCTTTCAAAAAATTCATAATCTGGTTTCTAAAAATAGTGATAACGGAAACTAACACTGGTAGCAATAATAGTTCTTTTGTAGATGGTAAATCCACTGTTAGACCACCATTGTTTAATGGTAGTAATTATTTATATTGGGATTGTAGAATGAAAACATATTTACAGTCAGTAGGATTAAAAACATGGAATAGTACAAAAAATGAATTTGTTGAACCCACAACTGCTTTTGCACAATGGACAAATGAACAAAAGGTTGTTGCATAAAGCAATACTAAAGCCATGAATATGTTTTTTTGTTCATTAGATAGGAATGAGTTTAATAGAGTCTCAGTATGTAAAACTGCTTGTGAAATTTGGAGAACTTTAAAACTTACTCATGAAGGAACTATTAAAGTTAAACAAACTAAAATAGCAGTGTTAGTTAATCAATTTGAGTTATTCAAAATGAACGAGAATGAATCTGTCTCCGATATGTATTGCAGATTTCAAGAGATAGTGCATTCATTAACAGCACTTCAAAAAACTTATTCTGAAGCAGATCAAGTCAGAAAAATATTGAATTCATTAACTCCAAAATGGGATCAGAAAAACTTTGGCAATTGAAGAAGCCAATGATGTCGATGAAATGAAAATTGAGGAGTTAATCGGGAATTTGATGTCTTATGAAGTCCAATTACAGAAAAGAAAATAGATCAACTGAAAAGAAATATATTGCAATAAAAGCAACAAAAAATGATTCCGACTCGAGTAGTGAAGATGATGAAGAAACTGCACTTATGACAAATCATTTTAGAAGATTTCTGGGATATAGAAGGAAGAATTATAATCAAGGAAAGCCAAGAAGTAATGACGGCCGATGTTATAACTACAACAAACCATGCCATATAAAGAAAATGTGTCCATATCCAAACAAACTGGCTCAACAAACAAACAACAGCAATTCCTTAAGAAAGAGAAAGAAAGTATATGCAACAACATAAATGATTCAAATTCACCATCAAGTGATGAAGAACCAAAAATCGGAAATACGAATATATGCTTTACGACAATTCAAAATTCAGAAAATTTCGAAGAAATGGATAAAAAAACTGGGTACGCATTAATTAATTTCTAATTTTACTTGGTTGAATGGTTGCTTTGTTTGTTTGCTTTGATTTGAATTTAAAAACTTTAAATTTTAACTTGAAATTTGAATTTTTAAATTCATAATAATAAAATAACAAATAAATAAAATAAATTGTTTGTGTGTTTATTATGATTATAATTAGTTCAGGAAATCATTAAACCTGAAATAAAAATCGATAATATAAATTTCCATTCACAAAAATTTAATTTTCTTTGAAAGTAGACATATATGTCGACATAAAAATATGGCTATATCGACATATCTGACCAGTTTTGAAATTCAAAATTTGAATTTCAAAGGTTTAAACTTTCTAACTTCCCTCCAACTTTTCACCAACTCCCAACTTCTGAAAAGGTGTCATTTCAATCTGAAAAGTTGTGCTTATTCAATTCATATCTATTCAGCCCATATCCATTCAATTTTTATAAATACATCTATTCTTTCTACCTTTCATTCACAACTCAAAACAATACTCTTCATATCTATTCTCTTCAAAACTATCAATTCAATGGCTTCCTCAAGTTCATCTCAAAAATTGAAGATAACCAAAACCATCAAAGGATATATTCATAACGACAAAGAGGCCATCAAAACCTATGGTAACTATTTATCAAGTGCTAAACTTAACACGGGTGCTTTCGCCATCTTTAGTGAATTTCCCTCCTATGATCTTACTTCTCACTTTCAACACAACGAAGTTTTGAGTCTAATTGACTCTCACGATAATGACAAAGTGTGTTATCCTAAACATGTCAAGATGTTCTATGCGAATCTCAATCGCAGATTTTACGAAGGCAATAAAAACCAAATTTGGAGTAGTGCCAAAGGCACTCAAATTGTTCTCGATGCCGGACTCTTAGGCATTATTCTAAATTGTAGAAGCACAGGCTTGGATTTTTTGGATTTTGTTATCGACGAAACCGATTTGGAAACCTTTGACGACATATTTGAAGATGGTGCTCCAATGGAGTTCAAAAATCGTTCCTTTCGTCCAAAACCAAGAATTGTCAACCTTCTCCTTCAACATACCATCACTCCCCGTTCTGGAAATTTCAACAATGCAACTCTCAAAGTTCAAAAGGCTCTCTTTGCTGTCATGGGTAGCTATACTATCAATTGGGCCGAAATGATCTTAAATGAAATTGAACTCATAGAATTATCGTCAAGAGAAAACACTCTCTACTATGGTGTTTATCTCACTCGTATTTTCAAGTACTTTAATGTTGATCTTCACGGAGAAGAATTTGTACCTAGAAAAGTATTTGACTCATCAATCATTCATCTCATGCAAATTCCTCTCACTATCAAACCGTATGAGACATTCGAAGCCAAACAAGCTCGAATGCAATAAGAATAAGAGCCAATGGAGGTCGAAGAAGAAGAAGAGGCTTCTATAGAAAGTGTTGAGTATCCAACCGATACTAAACGCATTTACAAAGAGATGATTATTCAAAATCAAGTGAAAATCGTCAAAAACCAAAAGATGCTTAACAAGAAACTTTCCAAAGTGACCAAATTCATGGTCAAGATAGGAAGAAAGCTTGGAGTCTCCCCTCCCTCGTCATCATTAGAAAACTAGTCTATCAAGTTTAATCAATCTTTATGTATTCACTTATATTTCCTTTCGAATCTCATATTTAAGTGTGTCTTGATTAGTTGGATGTATTTGCTTTTTATTAAGTAATGAATGGAGTTTTGTTTATGTTAAAATCATCTTTATGTCTCTGTAAAAAATTAGAACTAATTATAATATAACAGAGTTAAAAAGAATTCAAAATTTGAAAATTTTCACATTTTTCACTATAGTATGTCAACATACAAATAAGTATATGTCGACATATAACTGCCAGAATTTCAAATTGTTTCAAATTATAAAATTAAAATAACTACTCACATCCATTCAAAGTCCAACGAATTCCAGACCCTATTTAAGCCTATTTCTTTGAGAAAAATTCATTATTCTATTTCTCCTTCTTCCTTATTCATTTCTCATCAAATCTATGGAAAATCCTATTCATAATCTTAGTGAAAATGTAGAAAAACCATGAAGTCATTCAAGAATATCCTGTCTATAATTTTACGAAACTAGTGTCATCTCGAACTAAGTCAAATAAAGTTGTTTGAGCAGCAAGAGAATCATTTTGATGCAATGCGATAGCTAATCTCCTCTCTTTTCAGAGATGAAGATAATAATCTCGCAAAGGCTCCACCAACCGAAGAAGTTGAGGATCGGGAAGTCATCAAGAAGGATCCAATCATTCGAGAAGACTGTTGGGTTAAAGTCCCAAGAAATTTTTAATTGATTGGTATGGTTGATTTGTTTGAATTTGATTTGGATCTTATAACTCAAAACTTGAATATACTAAGACATATGGTGTAGTGTGCTTTGGTTTGATTTGATTTGGTTTGTATATATATAACAACAAACATATGTAATTATAATAATTGGATTGTTTGTATTTATTCATCATAATGCTAGGAATTACTATTATAAGTTTATATAGATTAATGGGGGAGTATTCTATTTTGAACTGGTTATAAATTAAGGGGGAGTATCATAATTGGATTAGTTGCTTAATGTTTTATAGGTTTTATTTAGATAGTTATACAATTTAGGGGGGGTAGTTTTAGAATTTCTTTTTGATAATGCCAATGGGGGAGAAATTATAAAATATAGACATATATAGGATTCATATAGAATGGGGGAGTATTAGAAGGATCATCATCAACAGGTATATGCAGGTATGATATTTCATAAACTAAGGTTATCATCCATCAAAAAGGGGGAGATTGTTGGAGAATGGAGTTTTGATGACAACAACCTTATTTCAATAATAACTGATTATAAAATATATACTAACGCTTTTGTGTAGAATATATATATACACACACACATATGCAAGATTTATATACAGGAAATATTACTGAAAACTAAATGGTTTAAAGATATTAGAGATTCAGAAATTTCAAGACTCGTGAGTATTCAAGATTTCAAGAGTTCAAGACTAATATAGATATAGACTCTAGATTATGTAAGACTCTAAATAACACTCCAGGTTCAAACTCAAATTCAAATTCAATTCTGTTCTCAAATTCTATCTTTAATCCTCTCTATTTTATTTTCTATCTTTTCTATTCTTACTTTACTTTTGTTTCCAAACTTAAGTTTTATTTATATTCTTATACTTCATATAGTTTTAAACTTTATAATTTTATAAATACGTTTATATAGTTTATATTTATGTTTTCATATGATTTCCTAGTTTACAATATTAATTTATAACATTATATTTTAATTCAAGAATTTCCAGAATTATATTTATATCAAAACACTTGAAAAATACTCAAAAATTACATTTACACTAAGCATATGTCGACGTATATAAACAACTATGCCGACATATAACTGTCACTTTTTCAATTTTGTAAGGAAGTGTCTTTTCACTAATTGTGACAGTTCTGAAGCGTTGCAACTTTTCACACACAATAAAAAGGGCTTGAATTCGAATTTTTAATCATCTCTTCTTCTCCACTTTCACTTTACTTCATCACACCATTAATTCTTATCATTTTTATGATTCCTACACCAATACACTGTCAAATTCAATTCTGTTTTCACTAATCTTCTTCTCCCTACACTCTCTACTCATTACTCTCTGAATTAAGCGCTATTGAAGAGTTATAGGGCTGGTTGTAATTATTTGGGTTGTATTTGGGGTAAACGGTGGTATCCCTTATAGCCATAAAATCAAGGACGGATAATCAATGGCTTCCCCTGTAGTTGTGAGATCAAGGAGGTTATAATTGGATTTTGATATATTAATAAAACTCTATGAAATCCAACATTGCATGAGACTGGACGTAGGAGCAATCCGAACCGTTATAAAATCTGGTGTGTTCTTTCCATTTCTGCATTTTCATTTTTGTTTATTTTGCATCTGTGTTTGATTCTGTGTCAGTGATTGTTTCTGTGGTGTGTGATTCATATAGTTTATCACATATATTTCAAATTTTGTTTAAATTCTCAAAAACACTTTTCACCCCCCTCTAGTGTTTTTTTTTGCCTTAACGATCCTTTCCGCAATCCCTAGCATCTCATGTAGAATGGAATAAGATGATTATTAGTTGCACTATGTAAGATATCTATTTTGTGCTTCCTTTCCTCATAATTCATCATGTAGTCATACTATCGTAAGGCCGATACATAGCATAGGTAAATGCAAAATCCTATTTATTTATTTATTTTTAGATAAAAATAAGGTAATAGCACATGATAAATAGACTATTAGTTTCGTCTGCTGCATTACAACCTTCGTTATCAGTCCAAAAACTATCAGCACCAAAATTTACACGTGTTACTGATGACTACTTTAATAAGCTTTATTAATTCTTTATCAAGTTTTACAAGCTACAAAAGAAAGGAAATGCAAAGTGAAATAGTAATCTTCAATGGCATCTTGATTAGAATCCCTACTACATGAACCCATAGATTTGTATCTTCCGCTTTGCATGCATACGCGATATACCCCAATATCTGACAAACACTGACATCAGCTCCAGTTGGAATCCAAGACTGCATGAAAAGAATATCACCTCTCTCAATAACAAATAACTCAAAATCCCTAGAACTCATGTTTTTATCCGCACCTTCTCTCAGTTTTCTAATAGCCAGTTCCCATCTTGTAACTACGTCATTCACCTCCCCATTCGACTTTGTTTTCTCCTGTAGTGAATTCCGAAATGGAAGTAAAAGAAAGAAATAAAAAACATTAAATAGAAGAAGCGTGCTCCGTATAAAGTGGGTAGGGTTGCCCATCGCTATGAGCGACGATTGCAATTTGATAGATTTTGATTTCAATCCCAGTCTGTTTTGATTGAAGTGGGTTTTACTGTGAAAACAAGGATTTTTGATTTGGGGTAAAGTGCTCAAATGAAAAAAAATGAGAACCGTGAGGAAGAATAAGGGACCCTCCATAATAAAATATAAACACGGTGATAAAAAAGAGAACGCTCTAAGTTCTAAAGGACACGTGATGGTGCTTTATAGATAAAAGAAGACATGTATTGAATTTTTAACCAAACCATGACCAAGTGGAAAAAATTCATTAAACAAATATTTTCTATTTAACACCCAATTCAACTATACAAAATTTATTTAAATTAATTATCCAAGTTAAATTAAAAATCAAGTTATAATTTCTCATAAAATATATCTGAATTAGTTTAAAAAATATATATATCGTAAAAATTAACAAAAATAATTTAGAATTAAATATAAAATTTAAGTTAACATTTACAAAAATGATTCAGAATAGAATTGAAAATAAACTAGATTTCAAAACCATAATCAAATATCAAGAATCAAAATTCATTTTCAAGATTAAATTTCTTAATAAAATTACATGATCCATATTTTCAAGTTGAATTCTACAAATAATCTCAAGTTTATTAATAATATAAGTATCGCTTATTTGACAGACTTTGATAAACGTTCATAATAAAATTAAATTTACAAAAAGGAATTTTCCTGTATAAGTTTATCCAAATAGGCTCAAAACCAATTAAAGTCCGGATCCTAAATTGAAACCCAAATATATTTGTTTTAATGTCAAATGTTAATTTTTCTTTATATTTTAAGCATCAAAATCATTGAGTCACCGTTGTCACCCTCCGAAAATCCGGGTTGTTACAGACTCCCCCCTTAAAGAAATTGTGTCCTCGCAATTTACTTGGTTTAATAAATAACATTACAAAATCTCCACATTGCTTCAAACTTTCTCCCCAACTTATTTAGATTTTAACTACATAAAATTTCCATTTTAATTACTCAATTTTTTATAGAAATTTCAATTCTTACCCCAAGTAAAATACAGTTATTAGGATACCCGCTCCCCATTTTTAGTATAAAGGTATCGTATATAAATCAATACGATTCCATTCATAATAATTTTAGAAAATATGATAAAATTAGACAGGATATCTTATATAACCCAATATGATATTTATAACAAATATCACATACAATATGATACCAAATTGAGTCAAAACCAATAAAATCTTCGCGGCATTTACAACATTAATCAAGTTGTGGTATCATATATAAATCAATATGATACTCATCGTATATAATCAATATGATAAACGATCAAATCAGAGTGTTATATAGTGAAATCTTCGTATGTAAAAACAATAAATAAATCAGAGTATCATATGTAAATCAATACAATACTCGTAATATTACGTATGATCCAGTCAGAGTACCGTATATAAATCAGTAAGATACCCACAACAAATATTATGGTAACAAATCAAGTCCGAGTATCAATTTCAAACCAATAAGACACTCATATCATTTATCTTATATATAAAACGATATACCAAAATAAATCAATTTAGAGTGTCATATATGAACCAAGATGACAAATAAATCAAGTTATGGTATCGCATAATAAAATCTTCTTGGCATTTATCATTTGTAAAAACAATATGATAAACCAAATCAAATCAGAGTATCATATATAATGCAATACGATACTCATAACACTTATAAAATAATAAAATGATAAAATGAATTAGGTCAGAGTATCATTTATAAACCAAAACGATACTCATAACAAATACGAGAAGGTGGTAAGTATAAACTATAATAGAGTAGCATAATTAAACACTTTTTGACATTTATTATATATAAAATAATATGATAAAATAAACTAAGTTAGAGTGTCATATGTAAACAATATAATACCCATCAAGTTAGAGTATCACATATAAATCAGTGTGATGCTCTTAATCGTTATCATATGTAAATCTATTTGATAAAAATGAAACAAGACTGAGTATCACATATAAATTAATGCGACACTCTTAACAAATATCATAAATAAATCAATATGGTAAATATCTTGTGATAACCAATCAAGTCAATAAAATCTTCATGGCATTTATCGTCTGTAAAATAAATCAAATCAGAGTATCGTATATAAATCAATACGATACTCATAACAGTTTTCATATATAAGTTAATATGATAGCAAAATTGATCAATTATAGTAATGTAGTAAAATATTAAGGAATTATGGGATAAATATAACCTGACTCATAACATACCAAATAATTAAACAGACTCTAATTTGTAAATCACAGCGGTAGAGCTCGAGCGCGCATCGAGACATCAACATCGTAATATACTCATAGCGCCATAACACACCCAGCGATCAACCTAGGATAACCAAGATGGTCTAAGGCTAAGGCCGTATGCCACCCGTTCACGACACTACACGTGGGATCCCCACGCCTCCATCTAAAATAGTTTGTGACCCACCGATCGGGATTCCCAATCGAAACAACAAAATTGCCCAATGTAGCAGACCGTTAACCTTTGGCGGTAGATGGGAAAATTTTAAAACCACCAATTGGTTGACCAAAATGGTGTCTTGGTCCATTGGTACAATAGAGTCAATCTATAAAAATCCAAAATCAAAAGCATTCTTGAAATGCTATCTTGTAATAAATATTCCATGAAGTTCAAAGTGTTTATAACATCAAAACACTTTATAAACTTAATCATGCCATGAAAAAATATACCATCAAAAAATAATAATCACAACCAAAACAAAACAAAACTGATATGCAAATTTATCATATATAATGATAAAAAATCAAGTCAGAGTATAATATATAAATCAATATGATACTCATAATAAATATCATGTATAAAACAAGATGACAAAATAAATAAAATCACACTAATTGTGATACAAACAAAAAGTATTGTCATAATAATGACATAAAATCCTGTCAACTTAGAAAACACTTCGATACAGAATTGAAGTATACTTTCCAATAACAATTGCTAAAATATAGCACATGCTCCTATTTCACCTTAGGTTACCAGTATATTTATAATAAGGAAGCAAATCTCACAAATTGAGAATATAAAACAACCAAATATTCCATATGAGAATTCAAGAGAGTAATCAGAAAAGTATTACCAAATGTCCCATACCGCTTGGTATTACTAATCCATTTACTCAAAATCCTCATCATGTAGAATTTCACATAAATCTCAACAAATTATGTTCAATTGAAACTATATATATGTATCAACTTATTCATAAAATTTAAATAATCAAAATAATTAGTTCTCATTTGGATGCTTTTATTATTTACCAACATCAGCCATCTTACCTTATTTGCATTAAAAACAACCTAACCTTAAGATAGAGTAATTAACATCGACTCCAATTCGATCTGAGTCAAATTTCAACCATTCTCAAATTGGACATCATTCAGGTTACGCTTTGTCAAATTTCTAATTATATTCCAAAACCCCATACTTATTTCCCATCCTGATTTTTAACCAAAAATATCCTTTTAAATCACTTATATATTTTTCCTTGACGGCAAACTTCGGGGTTCTCATCGCAAAGGGCTTCTAGATGGGAATTCCAATAAGGAAACTTATATTTTGAAAATATTTCCTTCAATTTATTTTTATGTTTTTTTCAGAATCTCACCAAATCGCGTCTCTAGTGCGATTCTATATCAATTATGCTAATTCTAGGGTATTTCCACCCTATCTCTAATGATTTTTAAACCCAGTAATCTAAGTTTTATATAAACCATAGCTCTGATACCAACTGCAACAACCCGCCATTTTGACCGCCCCAGGTCGATGATTAAACCAACTCGAAGTGTTCAAAACGACGGATTGTTATTGGCTTACAGGGTTTAAAATGAAATTTGACCCAGAATCGCAGTGCTCAACAATAACAGACAAATAAAACTTTATACAAATACCAGAGTTTGCAATATTTTGTATAGCAGAGAAGTATAAATAAACATAAATTTATTTTAATAAATTATAGCTTTTGTACATATATGGTTCATAAGAAGAGAAATGCTACAGTCAATCACTTCAACGAGACTGGTAATCACACTTGCCGACAATACTCAATAAAACTAAATTCAATTAGAATTGCCACTTATTAGTGTATTCAATCATTTACAAATGGACAAAAATTCAATAATAAAACTTATTCTTAAACTCCTAGATGAATAAAGAAAATAAATTTCAATTAGAATTGTCACATATCAGTGTATACTATAAATGAGATTAGCCGTTTTTTTTTCCTTATACAGGCATTCTTTTCTAAATTACTCAGACAAATGCAACAATGGTTGCTGCCAAATCCAGTAAGTGTAATTTCTGGGAAACACTAGAAGTTGTTAAGGGTAAAAATAGCGTGTGCTGATGTTTTATGATTTACTGATATTTTATGACAAATCACAATAAGCAACACACTCACAAGTTTATTATGCAAAAGAAGATTTATTTGCAAATAATTATTATGTACAAGTAGGAAACTTAAACATAGTAAGCTGAACTATTTTAATTGTGGGGCTGGATTTGTAACGACCGCCCACAGCTCTTGCACTTAATAAGAAGAATAATGCGCTGAAAGGTGTGCACGACGGCTATGGACGATCATCAGAGTAGGTAAACACAAGCGGAACCTATCGTAGAACTAACAGCGCATGGACAAAGTATAATAGAACATATACAACAGGTAATAGTAATGAAGCATCATATAGCAAACTTTTCAATCTTTAACACCATCCTGAAAGATTATCCAACAAATACCAAAGTTTGTACATAAAGCCTCACGACAACCCTCATGAGCACTCAAACTGGGTAAACAGAAATACTAGATAGTAATAAAACTGGCTCGCCAGCCTTCTGCTCGCCTCCGCACAACAGCATTGTCCTCACTAATCACTTGTAACCTGCTACTTAGTCTGCCCATCCGCAACCGGATGAACAACCCAAGTTAATAAGAGGAGACATAAAACCTTGAGTCAGATAACAGTCTTAGTGAGCAATAAAACAGCTAACAAACATCAACAATAAAGTATATGAGGAAAGGTAGATTTACCAACCACTACCTAATACCAAAGAAGAACTCAGACTTATCTTCCCCACATCCAACAGTGATAGCCTTTACATCAAACAATTCAACCATTCATCCATGAAAACCAGAACATCCATTCATGATAAACACTCATAACACCCAGATTATATGTATCTCATGTAAACCATCCTAATCGAATTCAACATCCCTCAAGAACAAGCCCTAGAGGCCTAAACCAATATCATACAAGCACTCAAGGAACATCTCCTTAGACGTTAGACAACTTACATAAGACGATACAAACAGAACAACCAATCTTCCATGACTGACTCTAGCTATAACCGTCAATCCTGCTTCGCAACCATCGTATGACGGCCAATCTTGTCATATGTCAACGGCTAATGGTAACCCCAGTTCCAGCACAACTCCATACGCCATCATGACTCGTATGTTTGTCTTCTCAAATCTCAACAACTAGGTCATACACGACTGCCCAAGGTACGAGGCCCTTCACGCCTTCCCAAAGTACCTCTACTTTAAGTCTGCTAGAACTTAAGACAATGACAATCTCTCGGCCTTCGCATCTCTAGTCATCGTCACCGGTGACTATTCTCAAACTCAAGTCCCACTCGAGTAACCATTATCCACAACCTAACACCTTTTGAATTGTCTGCACGTTCGTTGCTTTTCACTGACCAATGAACACATCACTTCGAAAATCCCCTTCTACACTCTTGTCGAAGTCATTATCATCATCGAATCGAACAACACTAATATAACACTCAATATAGTCCATGGCATTCATCAACATTAGCTAAGGAAACCAACCATAGCACTTAGGCCATCAACCACAGCGTTTACAAGCGCTATCAAAAACCAAAATTGGCTAGGGTACGAACGACCGACCAGCCCCGAGTGACCGACCAGCCTCCAATACAATTCGGTTTAACCCTGAACAACCGACCGACCCAAACATCTACGAGCGGCCGACCCAAACCAACAGGGTACCAGCGTCGCTTTCTCTTTACCATTTCCAGGCTTCACAACTGACCAGGAGAGATGCTTGACTGACCAGCTCCTCAACTTGCACACTTCTGCTCGAGCCAACTTCGCTCGACCGACCGCCCAGATTTGCTTTTCACCAAACATGGATGACCGACTAGGACCTGAACGACCACCCAACCATGTTCCCCGTTCTTCTTGACCAAGTTTTGATACGTTGGTGCGACCGATGAGCCTTGTCTTGTTCTCCAAGACAGACATTATGGTGCGACTGACCCCCCATGAACGACCAGAAACCTGCACCTCACCAATTCAACTCCAATCTCGACCCAAACTTCGCCAAACGATGCATTCGAAGAAATCAACTCATCTAATTCATCCAATATGACCACAAGCATGATATGAAATCAACAATAACACTAATATGACCATTTCATCCATGATTATGAAAAATTTACCCAAATCACCATAAATGTAAAAATGAACAAAACTATAGATCTAACTTGCATATACACATGAAATGGCATAGGAATTACCAAATTAAACTTGCTAAAATAGATAATAGGGTGATTCATGTGAGAATGGACTTATAAAGGCATAGATTTATTATAAAACACTTAAATATGATGAAAAACATGATCAAACATTCATATACTTCATTGAATCCATGTGAGAGATGTAAATCACTCATAGATTCTCCAAAACAAGCTAAATTTTAGAAATATGAATTCAGATAGTAAGCATCTCACACCAAACACCTCGATCCGATGAATCCTTGCTTCAATTGATGTAGATCTAGCGTCCAATGGTGTAGTTCTATGATTTCCCTTCTTGGATTTTTATTTTCAATGGTGGAAAGGTGTCAGATGAAAAAGGAGCTCAAGGCCACCTAATGAGAGAATAGGGAAGTAAACTATTTCCCATACCTCTCACCCTCTATTTATAGTTTCCATCAGCCCACTAATTAGGCCTACCCAAATCAGCCCATTGTGGCTCAAAATCCTGAACAACCAACTGAAAAACCTTAGAACTGTGATTCCTCCCAAACCGCTGAGCCAAATCTGTAATGTAACCACTCTATGGAAAGGAAATCATCATTTCTTTCTAATGGCACAAGTCTCACCCTATGATTCGACCTGAGTCAAAAGTTATTCCCTGTACAAGACTGATAGGGAGAAAATGGTCACAAGCAAAACCGGTAAAAATTATGGACATGTCTCACATCCCTATAAGCAACATATCATAACACGAGAATGATCCAATCCTCAGGTAACAAAAAATATATTTTACGATCTTTCGATACGTAAAATGCGGGTTGTTACATTCTCACCCACCCTCCCTCTTAAGAATTTCGCCCCCAAAATTCCAAGCAACCACAACAATCCGCATGCCTATCATGCATGAGAATCCAATTTTATCACCCAAACTAGCAACCATCAAGCCATGCATCCATAGCCTTATCCTAACACACAGAATTCTGTCAAACAACAACAAGATACAACAATGATATGATATCAAAGGGTCCTATCGACGAAGAGTTCTGGATGAGTCACTATCATGCTCTCTTCTGTCTCCCACGTACAATCGTCTCCATATTCACTCCATTGTACCTTGATTAGGTTAACCGTCTTCCTCCAAGTTGCATCGTGTCACTCCCCACAACACGAAGTGGATCATGAGGTTTCGCAACTACGGTCTCTACTTCTAGATCTTCGTACTGCTCTGGAGATACCAGCACGTTCGAATCATGCAAGAATTTCCATAGAAACGGCACATGAAACACATTATGCAACTCAACATCTTCTCGGGTAACTCAAATCTATATGCAAGCTCTCCAATTCGCTCGACTATCAGAAATGGTCCAATAAACCCTGAATCGAAACACATGCTTAAATGGTGAAATTTCATGAAAACCATATCGCCCATATCGAATTCCAAGTCCTTATGATGCTTATCGGTGTAACTCTTATGATGATCTTGGGCCGCCTTAATTCATTGCCGAACGATCTTGATACAATCTGAGGTCTCTCTAATCATCTCTGGCCTAATTACCAACTTATCTCCAGTTTCTAACCAACATGCTGGAGAATTGCACGGTCTCCCATACAACGCCTCTTATGGTGCCATCCCAATGCCAAACTGGTAGCAATTATTATATGCAAACTCAACTAGATGCAAATGGTCTTCCCAAGATCCTCCGAAGTCTAACACACAAGCCCTCAGGAGATCTTCCAAAACTCGATTGACTCTCTCGGTTTGACAATCAGTTTGGGATGGTATGTGGTACTTAAACACAACTCAGTTCCCAAAGCTTCTTGCAAACTCTTCCAAAATCCACTCGTAAATAATGGATCTCGGTCATTCACTATGCTCTTTGGGATACCGTGAAATTGAACTATCCACTTCACATAGAGTTCATCCAATTTCGATGCTGTCCCAGTCGAATTGATAGGAACGAACCTTGCACTTTTGGCCAAGCGATCCACGATGACCCAAATCCCTTTGTTTCCTGCCCTGGTTCTAGGTAGTCCATTGATATCTGCTCCCACTTCCACGTAGAAACTTCTGATGGCTGAAGAAAACCACTCGAATTCTTTTGTTTAGCTTTCACTAACTGACAGTTCATACACTTGGAAATAAACTTTCCAATATCAGGTTTCATTCCTTCCCAGTAGTAGACTCACTTCATGTCCTGATACATCTTACTGCCACCGGGATGAATCGTCAACTTCGAGTGACGACATTCTCTCAGAATCTCATCTCTCAATCCATCGACATCAAGAATAAATAATCACTCTTGCTTTCAAAGCCAGCCTTCTCGATCGACCTAGAACTCTCTACCTTCTGGTTCTAGTTTCTAGATAAACTCGACAAGCTTTGCATCTTGCTTTTGACTCTCTCCAATCCTTTCGATGAGAGTAGGTCTTATCGATAAGCTTGCCATCATTTCAGGTTCCAACTCACACCTTTGCCTAAAATAAAATCTCGATAAGTACTCGAGGTTTTTCCATTTCGAAAACATCGCTCCCAAACTTGCGGGTCTTCGGCTCAACGCATCTGCAACTGTGTTGCCTTTGCCCGGAGTGTAGGTTATACCAAAATCATACGATGCCAGAAACTCCAACCATCGGTGTTGCTGAAGATTCAAATCTTATTGGGAGAAAAGGTACTTCAATGACTTGTTACCCGTAAACAACTCGAATCGAACTCCCAATAGGTAATGTCTCCACATCTTCAGAGCAAAGACAGTCGCCGCCAACTCCAAATCATGAGTTGGGTAATTCTTCTCATGCTGCTTTAGCTGTCGACTCGCGTAGGCCACAACCTTATCCTTTTTCATCAGTACTGCTCCAACTGCAGTACCACATGTATCGGTATATACCACCATTTCTTCATTCCCACTCGGAATTGTCAACACAGGAGCACTGGTTAATCTCTCCTTCAGGATTCCAAAATCTTTCTCACACTTTGCATCCCATGTGAACACTTGTTTCTTTTTCATCAATCCTATCAACGGTGCAGCTGATATGGAGAAATCCTTGATAAACCGTCGATAATAACCAGCCAATCCAAAGGAACTTTGAACATCTGTCACATTCTTAGGCCTATCCCAGTCCTATATTGCTGCCACTTTAGTGGGATCAACTACTATACATTTCCATAAACAACATGATCTAAGAACCTCACTTCACACTTCCATAAGTAACATTTCGAAAACTTAGCTCTCAGTTGATGCTTTCGTAAGATTCCCAGAACAACTCTCAAGTGCTTCTTGTTCTCTTCCTCATTCCGCGAATAAACCAGAATATCAGCCACGATCACAAGCACGAACTTGTTAACTGATCTCTGAAAATTCTATTCATAAGATCCACAAAGTACGTAGGTGCTTTAGTCAACCTGAATGGCATCACCAACCATTCGAAGAAACCGGACGGTGTCCTAAAAGCGGTCTTTGGCATACTATCCTTATCCACCCTCAATGGTTGAAATCTTGTTGCCAAATCCATCTGAGAAATCACTTTGGCTTTGTGAATTCGATTGAACAAGTTATCAATCCTTTGCAATGGATACTTGTTCTTCTTAGTCACCTTGTTCAGCTCACGATAGTCCACACACAACTGTAATGAGCCATCAGCCTTGGTTGTAAACACGACAGTTGCACCCCATTCGGATACACTCCTCCGAATGAATCCTTTTCCCAAAAGGTCACGAACTTGCACCTCCAACCCTTGTTGTTCCTTAAGCGCCATCCTCCTAAGGGGGAATAATGATTGGTCTAGCACCATCGACTAAATCGATCCTAAACTCGATCTCATGATGCGGCGACAACCCTTTAACCTTGTCAAAGACATCCTCATACTCATTAACGATCAGCTTAGATGACAAGTATTCCTATAGAATCCTAAGCGAATATAGATAGCTCACGAAGACATCCTATTTAAGCTTACATCTAATTAACACCTTTCGCCCTTCCACATCCCCAACTCTCACCTCTAGCTTCTTGCAATTCACCCTTGCTGCATACCTCTTGAGCCAATCCATGCCCAAGATGATCCCAAACCCAGCCAAGTTAAGAACAAAGCAATCACACATAAAAGAGCAACCGTGACTCGAAAATACTAGACCACAACATATCATGCAAAGATTGGACGAACCCCCTACTGGATTTGTCATGATCAATGGTCTATCATAAATTTCGAGTTCCAAACCCAAATGACGCACAAGTTCATTGCAAATGAATGACTGTGATGCTCTAGTATCAAAAAGTACACGAACTGAAACACCATTAACAGAAAGACTACATTGAACCATAACACCCTTTCACTATTCCTCAGTAGTAGGAGCCCTTGAAGAAGATGGCACGGGTTCCAATGCATATGCCTTCACAACCTGCTTGCCCTTAGCTGATTCTGGACAATCCTTGTTGAGATGCCCAGTTTGGCCACAATTTTGACACTTCCTCTCAACTTTCATAGTTTTGCACTCACTAGCAAAATGTCCTTTCTATTGGCAGTTAAAGAAAACCACCTCACTCTCAGGCTTCTTTTGGCCATCTTTTCCTTTCTTATTATTACCACACTATTGTGGTTTCTGAACCTCTTTGGTTGCAGCGACAACATTTGCTTCCTTAAGCAACAAGCTCTCATGGTGAACAGCCTTCTCCATGAGCTTCTCAAATGAATCATCAAGATGATCCATTAGTGGGTTTCTTATATAAGTATCGAAACCCAAGACAAACTTCTCGTTCTTCTGATAGGGTGTATAAATGTATGAACGAGCATATCTAGACCAGAAATATAGTCAAGAATTGATCTACCATTCTGCTTCAATTCTACGAACTTCCTAAATAGAACGGACTTCTGAGCAATGGAGATAAACTTTGCTTCAAAATTATCTTGGAATTGCACCCATGAAATCACCTCTTCTAGAGTCTCGAGTATAACAGAATTACACTATTCCATAGCCCTATCTTGCAATTTCCTTGATGCAAGTTTTCTCTTTATTGCATCCTCAATCCCCAAGTCTCCAAAGATTCAGACGCATGAATCCATCCACCTCTGTACCTCTTCAGCTGGTTCAGTTCCCTTGAATGGTTTTCCCCCTAGAGATGTAAAGTCCTTGCACAGGTTTGCAAAATCTACTACTCTAGGAACTCGCACACCTACATCTACCGTTGCTGTCACTGGAGCGGGTACCCTTCGCATAATTTCCTCTGCAATGTCTTCAAACATGGCCGGGTAATTTGGTTCACCGCCATTTCCCCCTCCAGTATTAGCTCCCCTAGCAGCGTACCTTGATTCTCGTTTACTCATTCTAAATTTGCAACTTAGTATAATTAGCCACTTCCAAGAAAACTGCCAAAGAGATACAACCGCTACTACTATATATGTTAATATATATAGTAAGCATCCAACTGAAATCTACAAGTACGTCTCTCATACGTAATTATGTCTTCGAAATTTGGCTAAAATCGTTAACCAGAGCTCTGATACCAAATGTGACAACCGCCTACAGCTCTTGCACTTTATAAGAAGAATAACGCGCTGAAAGGTGCACACGTCAGCTATGAACGTTCATCAGAGTTGTTAAACACAAGCGGAACCTGTCGTAGAACTCACAACACAAGGATAAAGTATAATAGAACATATACAACAGGCAATAGTAATCAAGCATCATATAAGAAACTTTTCATTCTTTCGCAACATCCTGAAAGGTTATCAAACAAATACCAAAGATCGTACATAAGACCTCCCTACAACCCTCATAGAGCACTCAAACAGCGGAAACAGAAATACTAGACAGTAATAAAACTGGTACTCTAGCCTCCTCCTCGCCTCCGCACAGCAGCATCGTCCTCACTAATCACATGTAACCTACTACTTAGTCTGCCCATCCACAACCGGATGAACAACCCAAGGTAATAAGAGGAGACATAAAACCTTGAGTCAGACAAGAGTCTTAGTGAGCGATAAAACAGCTAACAAATTTCAACAATAAAGTATATGAGGATTGGTAAATTTAACAACCACTACCTAATACCAGAGAAGAACTCACACTTATCTTCTCCACATCCGACAGTGACAGCCTTTACGTCAAACAATTCAACCATTCATCCATGGAAACCGGAACATCCATTCCCTCACGGTAAGAACACATAACACCCAGATTATATGTATCTCATGTAAACCATCCTAATCAAATTCAACATCCCATAAGAACAAGCCCAGAGGCCTAAACCAATATCAGACAAGAACTCAAGGAACATCTCCTTTGACATTGGGAAACATACATAAGACCGTACAAACAGAACAACCAATCATCCGTGACTAACTCTGGCTATCACCTCCAATCCTGCTTTGAAACCATCTTTAATCGTATGACGACCAACCTTGTCATATGTCAAGGCCTAATGGTAACCCCAGTTCTAGCCCGACTCCATACGCCACCATGACTCGTATGTTTGTCTTCTCAAATTTCGACAACTAGGCCCTTCACGACTTCCCAAGGTACGAGGCCCTTCACGAATGCCCAAAGTACCTCTGCTTTGAGTCTGCTAGAACTTACGACGACGATAATCTATCAGCCTTCGCACCTCTATTCGTCATCACCGGCTACTATTCTCAAACTCAAGTCCCTCTAGAGTAACCATTATCCCCAACCCAACATCTTTTGAGTTGTCTGCACATTCGTTGATTTTCACCAATCAACGAACACATCACCTTACTTCGAACAACCCCTTCTGGACTCTCGTCGAAGAAATTATCATCATCGCACCGAACAACATCAATATAAGGCTCAGTATAGTCCATAGCATTCATCAACATTAGCTAAGGAAACCAACCATAGCACTTAGGCCATTAACCACAGCGTTTACAAGCGCTGTCAAAAACCATAACCGGCCAGTGTATGAACGACCGACCAGCCTCCACCACAACTCTTCGGCTTTAACCCTGAACGACCGACCGAACCAAACCACCAGGGTACGACCGACCCTTTCTCTTTAACATTTCCAGGTTTCACAACTGACAAGAAGAGATGCACGAATGAACAGCTTCTCAACTTGTACACTTCTGCTCGAGCCAACCTCGCTCGACCGACCGCCCGGATTTGCTTTTCAGCAAACATCGACACCGAACAGGATCTAAACGACCGACCGGCCCTGTTCTCCATTCATCTCGACCAAAATCTGCTATGTTGGTGCGACCAATCGGCCTTGTCTTGTTCTCCAAGACAGACATTATGGTGCGACCGACCTTCCATGAACGACCAGAAACCTGCACCTCCCCAATTCAACTCCAATCTCGGCCAAAACTTCGCCAAACGATGCATTTGAAGAAATCAACTCATCCAATTCATCCAATATAACCACAAGCATGATATGAAATCAACAATAACACCAATATGACCAATTCATCAATGATTATGAAAAATTCACCAAAATCACAATAAATGTAAATATGAACAAAACTATAGATCTAACTTGCATATGCACATGAAATGGCATAGGAATTACCAAACTAAAATTGGTAAATAGATCATAGGGTGACTCATGTGAGAGTGGACATATAAAGGCATAGATCTATGATAAAACACTTAAATATGATGAAAAACATGATCAAACATTCATATACTTCATTGAATCCATGTAAGAGATGTAAATCACTCACTGATTCTACAAAACAAACTAAAATGATACAAATATGAATCCAGAAAGCAAGCACCTCGCACCAAACACCTTGATCCGATGAATCCTCGCTTCAGTTGATGTAGATCTAGCCTCCAATGATGTAGATCTATGATTTGCCTTCTTGGATTTTGATTTTTAATGGTGGAAAGGTATTAGAGGAAGGAGCTCAAGGCCACCTAATGAGAGGATGGGGAATAAATTATTTCCCATACCTCTCACTCTCTATTTATAATTTCCATCAACCAACTAATTGGGCCTTCCCAAATCAGCCCATTGTGGCTCAACATCCTGAACAACCAACTGAAAAACCTTAAAACAGCGATTCCTCCCAAACCGCTGAGCCATATCTTTAATTTAACTAATCTACGGAAAGGCAATCATCATTTCCTTTCTAATGGCATAGGTCTCATCCTATGATTTCGACCTGAATCAAAAGTTATGCCATGTACAAGACTAATAAGGGCAAAATGGTCAAAAACAAAATCGGTAAAAATTATGGACATGTCTTACATCGCCATAAGCAAAATATCAGAATATGAGAATGATCCAACCCTTAGGGAATAAAATAAAAATATTTTACGATCTTTCGATACGTAAAATGCAGGCTGTTACAGGAATATAAGCTTAGTCACCAGTCTAAGGTGATTACAGAGCATACATTTATTATAGATAATACAAGTATACATAATTATTATCAGCACCAGATCAAAAGTTGGAAAATTACGACTTTTCTTAAAAATTTAACAGAAAATTAGTAAGCTTCTTACCCAAAATGTGGTGCCATTTGTTATCTCTCTTTTTTTCCTAATAGAGAAATCAAATATTCTAACCACTTACCTAAACATGGGGAAAAACTATCTAAGTCACGTACTTCCTGAAGAACTAATATGTTCAATTATAATACGAATAAACAGAATTTGGGTATGATAAACTACTTTATAGATCTAAATTCTTCAAGGAAAGCAAACTGCCAATAAATAAAATAAAATAAACCTTATACCGTCCTAGTCAGTAGTATGATTTCAATATGGAATAAGCACTTGCCTGAATTCTGTAACCAAAACTAACCATCATAGGCCAAAATTCCTCAACAAACAAAATACCACGTTTCCAAATCAAATATCCAAATATAAAAAAAAGGGAACAAACTTGTGTATCAAAACACAATGCTTCAGCATAGCTTATCAGAAATGGAAGAATGTATTATGTTGATTTTTCCATCATTCACACGGTTCTTCTTTGTTACTAACTTAAATCGGGAAGGCAAGTATGGATTTTAGTGCGGGCTTTTGTGCTGCACTTCAACCCGACGCTTGTTCTAGCCCAAAAACAAATTAAATATTTATATTTCAAATGGTATTTATACTTCAAACATTCATGTGCATGTATAAATCAAAAATGAAAAAAAATGCGTGTTTCAAAAATATGCATGGACTAATTCAAAAACCAAGTCTGCTTTCATGTAGGGAATCACAAAAATGTGCCCAAGTAGAATTTGTTGCTAATAATTGAAGGTTTTAAACCACAATTTTCAATCTATAAGGTATCTCATGCAGAACTGAAAATGATGATTATTAGTTGCACTATGTAAGATATCTGTTTTGCGCTTCCTTTACTCATAATTCATCATGTAGTCATACTATATTAAGGCTAATACATTGTTTAGGTAAATGTGAAATCCTTTTTTTTTTTTAAGATAAAAATAAGGTAATAGCACACGATAAATGGATCATTAGTTTCGTTTGCTGCATTACAACCTTCATTATCAGTCCAAAAACTATCATCACCAAAATTTACACATGTTACTGATGACTACTTTAATAAGCTTTATTAGTTCTTTATCAAGTTTTACATGCTACAAAAGAAAGGAAATACAAAGTGAAATAGTTACCTTCGATGGCATCTTGATTAGAATCCCTGTTACTTGAACCCATAGATTTGTATCTTCCACTTTGCATGCATACGCGATATACCCCCATATCTGACAAACACTGACATCATCTCATGTTGGAATCCAAGACTGCGTGAAAAGAATATCACCTCTCTCAGTAACAAATAACTCAAAATCCATAGAACTCATGTTTTCATCCGCATCTTCTATCAGTTTTCTAATATCTAGTTCCCTTCTCGTAACTACATCATTCACCTCCCCCGACGACTTTGTCTTCTCCTACGGTGAATTTCGAAATGGAAGTAAAAGAAAGAAATAAAAACATTAAACAGAAGAAGCGTGCTCCGTATAAAGTGGGTAGGGTTGCTCTTCTCTATAAGCGATGGTTGCAATTTGATAGATTTTTGTTTCAATCCCAGCTCCGTTTTGATTGAAGTGGGTTTTACTGTGAAAACAGGGATTTTTTATTTGGGGGTAAAATGCTCAAATGAAAAAAAATGAGAACCGTGAGGAAGAATAAGGGACCCTCCAGAATAAAATACAGGAACGGTGATAAAAAGAGAATGCTCTGATTTCTAAAGGACACATAGTGGATCTTTATAGATAAAAGAAGACATGTGGTGAATTTTTCACCAAACCATGACCAAGTGGAAAAATTCATCAAACAAATATTTTCTATTTAACACCCAATTCAACCATACAAAATTTATTTAAATTAAATATCCAAGTTAAATTAAAAGTCAAATTATAATTTCTCATAATATATTTAAATTAGTTTAAAAATATTAATACCGTAAAAATTTAACAAAACAAATTTAGAATTAAATATAAAATTTAAATTCACATTTACAAAAATGATTCAGAATAGAACTGACAATAAACTAGATTTCAACACCATAATCAAATATCAAGTATAAAAGTACATTTTCAAGACTAAATTTCTTAATTAAATTATAAGAACCATATTTGGAAGTTGAATTCTTCAAATAATCTCAAGTCAATTAATAATATAAGTATCGCTTATTTGAAAGACTTTGACAAACGTTCATTAAAAAAAATTACAAAAAGGAAATTTCTTGTATAAGTTTATCCAAATATGTTCAAAACTAATTAAATTCCAGATCCTAAATTGAAACCCAAATAATTATTTGTTTTAACATCAAATGTTAAATTTTCTTTATATTTTAAGCATCAAAATCACTGAGTCGTTGTTGTCACCCTCCAAAAACCCGGTTTGTTACATAAGATTTTGAAAAAGGAATTTACTATTTATTTTAGTTAAAAAAGGAAATTAACTACTGCTACAATAGTTAATGATTAAAGTAAATTATTATTTTAATAATTATTTAAGAGATTAGTTTTTAATTGAAATTCATTTAAAAAGTGATCGGAGTTGAAATGAAATCTACTTGAATTGTGAAAAGAGTTTTATGAATAGTTTTATATTAAAATCTAGGTTTTTATAACAAAGTTATAAAAGAAATTTTAAGCGAATACAATAGCTTAAAATAAATGTTTACCTAATAATTGAATTAAGTAAAGGAAATGAAAATAAAAGGGGTTTATACTAAACCTAAGTTTTGTAAACAAGGATTATAAAAAGAGATGTGAAGTTGAAGCGTTAATTTTAAATTGACGTTATTAAATAATTAAATTGAGAGAAATGAATGGAATTGAAATGAGATTTCCAAAAAGGAATGATTAAAAGGGATTGTAATCGAACTAGATAAAGGATTTAATAATGGGATTTGGTAATAACAACTCGAGTTATAAAATGAATTCTTTGAAAGAAGTTAAGGTTAAGAATTGACTTTTATTAAGAAATTACTTAGTCAACATATTAAGTAATAATAAGTTATATTTAAAATCGGATATTTTTAAAAGGAAGAAGGTTGTATAAACCATATTTTTAAATAAAATAGTTTAAATAGATTTGTTTCATATTAAAGTAAATACGATTTTGAAATTACAACTCATATCTATCTTAAGATAAGAACGTTGTTGATCAAGGTCTGAGAGATAAATAAATATAACAACTTGAACGACTTCAGGATTATCTGAGGATGATATTAGGTTGTAATGGGAAAGCGGTTAAGAATAATTTATTATTTCCATATGTGAAATAATAATGCAATGTTAATCGCAATATTTGAGAATATATATTGAGATTTCCATAGTAGCAGGAATAAAAAGGATTTGAGAATATATATATAATGTAATTTCCAAGGCAATGGAAATGTGAAGAATCGAGAATATATATATAATAATATTATTCCCGAAGTAAAGGAAATAAAAGGAGATGGTGTGGAATTATATCGGTACTTTCGAGGTAAAAGGAAATGACATGTGGAGTTTTGGAATGAGTTTATTCTAAAAGAATAAGGGTTGGTTATTGTTTTTAATTAATGATATAAAAGAGATTTCGTAACGAGCGATAGTATGAACTGATTCCAATTAAAGATAATAAGAAATGATGTAGCAAATGTTTTGAAAATAAGAGTAAATTAGAAAATTGGATATGATTATAAGACATTTTCCTAAGTATTAAACTAGTTTTGAAAGCAATCTTATGTTAAATAAGAAGTAAAGAGCTATATTCGTAATATTTGAAGATTTAAGAGTTTTAAATTAACTATCATTAATTATTTTTAATTAAAAAGGCCGAGTAATGCTGAGTACTGAATCAGTGAACTCATTTTATTTTCATCACCGTTTATTTGATAGTTAAATAACTGGCTATCAAAATCTAACCCATACGATTGTTGGTACGGAAAGATTGGGATCGAATTTATATTCAAAAACCATACCAAACTAGCAAATACGCGAAGATGCTAATTGAAGATGGAGCACTGAAGACTGTGGATATTCATAAACGGAAGGATTACTCAAAATCTCTGGTTATCTCCCTGAGATAACATGTGATTC
>JASFAX010000689.1:0-57557 GCA_030737875.1 Allium sativum
AGGTAATATTTGAACAATACATAGATAGACAACCTTTTAGCATGTTTAATTATATTCAATTATGAAACATAAATTATAACTCCCAATCAACTAATTTACAGACGATAATGGCCCAAAACGTCTTATAGAAAATCTTAAGCTGAGAAGAATATCGATAAGCTAAAATAGTATAGGGCAGAGTTCACTAAAGAAACAACGGAGAATTAGCGCAGCTGCTAAAAGAGTGTATTACGACATATGTAGCAGAGCATAGAAGAATGTCTACTGAGGATAAGTCGGTAGAGGAAAGGTAAAGAGATGATGAGTAAGTGCGGATGTTTTTCTAGTTGTTTTTAATCATTTCATTTCATAATTATTGATATGTATTATGGTTTTGATACTTTATTGATGGTTGCGTAATGTAATGGATTTATCCAATCATATTTTTAAGTTATAATAAGATTTGTTAAGTATGCGTAGAAATGCAATTTGAAATTGTAAAAATATTTAATTGTTAGAACAAAATTATAAGTGATATATAACTAAAGATATATAAGGGCA
This sequence comes from Allium sativum, assembly GCA_030737875.1. Classification (NCBI taxonomy): domain Eukaryota; kingdom Viridiplantae; phylum Streptophyta; class Magnoliopsida; order Asparagales; family Amaryllidaceae; genus Allium; species Allium sativum. The sequence continues at coordinate 541 of JASFAX010000689.1, forward strand.
AATTAGGAATTTCACGGTCGGAACAAATGTTTGCGCTTTCCAGACAACAATTAATAATGATATAACGTAGTATATTGCAAGTGGGTTAACTCCGTAAGGCAAGACTCGAATTCATAACATCTCAAGCCAAAATTTTAGCTATTAAGTCTCCTATTAATAAATCGTAATATTGCCATGCTATCTTCTTCCTCTACTAAGCACAGTTTGGGTCATCCCCGATCGTGTTTTCTCTTTTTTCCTATGGGCTACAATTGTGCACATTTAACTCTCTTCGTTGCCCCTAGACTATCTTACGTTGCATGTCATGTTAATGTTAATGCGATAGTCTTCTACTATAGTCGTTTTTGCATTTCTTGGTCTTTATTCGCTCGGCTTGCCTCACAAGCTCATGATAGCTTAGCAGTGACAATCATTGAATAGCCAAATGAGACCGCTGACATGTTGGGAAATGCAAATCACAGATTTTAAGGCAAACTTAATACTAGCGGGGGAGTGGATAATGTTTAACAGAATTTATGAGATCTTTAAATTTTAATAGAATCAAATATAAATCAGGTATAATCAATCACAAAATCATACACAAGTGCAAATAATAAATAAAAACAGTAAAGGATTTTTATACTGGCTCAGAGTTAACCTACATCCAGTCCTACACAACTCTAGGTCGATGCGGATTTCCTTTCAATATAATCTTCAAATTACAATCCTCGATTTCATAGGCCACGAGGTACACCCCACTTGTTTTCGGAGTTCAGTGAGACTCAATTGATTTTCGTGCTACCGTCACATCCAGTTGATTTGTATAGGCTTCAACGACACCATTTCAATATCGGTTTGGATGGAAGACTCGATAGAACCTTTGATCTTGCAATTTTTCATTACAGAAACTCCTATAATTCTGAATAGCACTTGAATCCTTAAGAGAGTTTGATAGAGAATCAAACTAGAACTGAATTGGTTTAAATCTATTTGAAATTCAGTAGAGTTTGATTATTGAAACTTGAAAATTTAAGAATAAAAGTGGAGAGAAGAAAATAGAGAAGAAGATAAATGAGGTTAATTATTAAATTTCAAATTTAGAAGCCTATTTATAGTGGTTTAACAGTCGCATCTTCTAGAAAAGGATTTAAACCAATAAATACAACTTTTGAAATTTAATTAAAAAATTAACGGTAACCATGTCGACATGGAGGGTATTACATGTCGACATGCCTTAGGGAAATTTTGAATTTTGAATTTTTTTGAAAACAATGTAAATGATGTTGAAATAAATCAAGGTAATTCCATAGTTTAAACATACTATTGTTCTATATAATAAAAGATTTTAATATAATAAAAATATAAATCCGAAACATATAATTATAACATATAAGAAGATTATCTAAAACTTGTAAATCCATAAATATAACTATATAGAAAATATTTTAAAACAAAGATATATAAAACTATAACTATTAATATAATTAAGGAAATTGAAGCTTCAGTAAAATATATATTAATACTAAAATATACATAAGAAAATATTTGATTTAGTTAAAACTAAAATATAAGTAATAAAATCTAAAATATTTAAATTTAGGAGTTATATTTTAAAATCCAAAAAATAAATATAAATATTTAAAGGCTATATATTTTAAAGAGGAAGTAATTTTCAAATCAATAAGAATAAGAAAATTATTGTATAAAAATGATAAGAGATTTGAAATAGAGATTCAGTGTTATTACGGAGTTTTAACAAAAAAATTAGACACTATAAATTATCCGGTTTTCTTGAACTTTTGGACTCTTGTTACTCATGAGTTTTAAATCTTGAACTCTTCTTCATTGTAATCATTGAATCTCTAAACTGTACTGTCTCAATAATCAATACTTGGATCTAATATATATATATATATATGTGTGTGTGTGTGTGTGTGTGTGTGTGTATGTGTGTATCTAGATAAAAGTGTTAGTATATATATTTTATAACAATACTAGTTAAAATAAGGTTGTTGTCATCAAAACCATCATCACTATCATCTCAGTCCCTAACAATCTCCCTCCTTTTAATGACGACAAACTTTGTTTATAAAATATACATACTTGATGCCTTGCTTTTCCAATTACTACCCCTTACTAAAATTACCCCTTACTAAAAACAAGGTTGTTGTCATCAAAACCATCATCACTATCATCTCAGTCTCTAACTCTCTCGGTCTGACCATCAGTTTGGGGATGATATGTCGTACTCAAGTATAACTCGGTTCCCAAAGCTTCTTGTAGACTTCTCCAAAATGCACTCGTGAATAATGGATCTCGGTCACTCACTATACTCTTTGGGACACCATGGAATCGAACTATCCATTTCACATAAAGTTCAGCTAATTTCGATGCCATCCTAGTTGACTTGACAGGAATGAATCCCGCACTTTTGGTCAGACGATCCATGACGACCCAAATCCCTTCGTTTCCTGCCTTGGTTCTAGGTAGTCCATCGATAAAATCCATCGATACTTGCTCCCGCTTCCACGTAGGAACTTCCAATGGCTGAAGTAAACCGCTCGGCTTCTTCTGTTCAGCTTTCATCAACTGACAGTTCATACACTTGGAAATGAACTTTCCAATATCTCGCTTCATCCCTTCCCAGTAGTAGACTCTCTTCATGTCCTGATACATCTTATTTCCACCGGGATGAATCGTCAGCTTCGAGTGATGACATTCTCTCAGAACCTCATCCCTAAATCCGTCGATATCAGGAACAACTAATCGCCCTTGCTTTCGAAGCCAACCTTCTCGATCAACCTCGAAATCTTTATCTTCTGGTTCCAGTTTCTGAATGAACTCGACAAGCTTCGCATCTTTCTTTTGCCTCTCGCCAATCCTTTCGTTAAGAGTAGGTCTTATCGACAAGCTTGCCAACATTTCAGGTTCCAACTCACACCTTGGGCTGAAATCAAACCTTGCCATATACTCGAGGCTCTTCCATTCTGAAAACATCGCTCCCAAACTTGTGTGCCTTCGACTTAACGCATCTGCAACTGCGTTACCCTTGCCCGGAGTATAGGCTATGCCAAAATCATATGACGCCAGAAACTCTAACCATCTTTGCTGCCGAATATTCAAATCCTTTTGGGAGAAAAGATACTTCAACAACTTGTGATCCGTAAACATCTCGAATAGTACTCCCAATAGATAATGTCTCCACATCTTCAAAGCAAACACAATTGCTGCCAACTCCAAATCATGAGTTGGGTAGTTCCTCTCATGCGGCTTTAGCTGTCGACTTGCATATGCCACAACCTTATCCTTCTGCATTAGTACTGCTCCAAGTCCATTACCACATGCATCGGTATATACAACCATCTCTTCATTCCCACTTGGAATGGTCAACCCAGGTGCACTCGTCAATCTCTCCTTCAGGATTTCAAACGCTTGTTCACACTTTGCATCCCATGTGAACACTTGGTTCTTCTTCGTCAGTCCTGTCAATGGTGCAGCTACCTTGGAGAAATCCTTGATAAACCGTCGGTAATAACTGGCCAACCCAAGGAAACTTCGAACATCTATCGCATTCTTAGGTCTATCCCAGTCCTGGATTGCTGCTATTTTAGCGGGGTCAACCACTATCTCATTTCCAGAAACAACATGACCTAAGAATCTCACTTCACTCTTCCAGAAGTGACACTTGGAAAACTTAGCTCTCAGTTGATGCTTTCGCAAGATCTCTAACACAACTCTTAAGTGCATCTTGTGCTCTTCTTCATTCCTGAAGTAAACCAGAATATCATCCACGAACACAAGTACAAACTTGTTCAACTGGTCTCTGAATACTCTATTCATAAGATCCACGAAATACGCTAGCGCGTAAGTCAACCCGAATGGCATCACCAACCATTCGAAGAAACCAGATGGTGTCCTAAAAGCAGTCTATGACACACAATCCTTAGCCGCCATCAACTGGAGAAATCCTATTGCCAAATCCATCTAAAAAAACACTTTGGCTTCGTGAAGCTGATCGAACAAGTCATCTATCCTTGGCAACGGATACTTGTTCTTCTTTGTCACCTTGTTCAGCTCGCGATAGTCCACACATAATTTTAATGAGCCATCCGCCTTGGCTGCAAATACGACCGGTGCACCCCATTCGGATACACTCCTCCGAATGAATCCTTTTCCCAAAAGGTCTCTAACTTGCACCTCTAACTCTCGCTGTTCCTTAGGTGCCATCCGCCTAAGTGGCAAAACAATTGGTCTGGCACTCTCGACCAAATCGATCCTAAACTCGATCTCACGATGCGACGGCAACCCTTTGACCTCGTCAAAGACATATACATACTCATTAGCAATCAGCACTGATGACGGTCTTCTTGTGGAATCCCAAGTGAATATAGATAACTCACGAAGACCCTGTAATAACCCGAAAATCCGAGCCAATTTAAAAATTTTATTTTGGCAATTTTAGCGAATTTTGATTATTTAAAATGAATTATTTTAAATAATAACGACGAGAAATTTATTTTGAATAGAATTAGAACGTATATATTTATATAGATCGTCGTTTGAATACAAATAATTATTTATAATTATAAAAGGAATTGAAAATGGCGCGGTAGTTCGATAATTCAAGTTCAAATTTCAAATGAATGTACAGGGTTCAAAATAAACCGGATTTTGGCGAAATCAAAAATATTAGTATCTATTTGAGAATATCTTTCCAACGAATCCGAAAAATTGAAATTTCATAGCGGGGATAAAAAGTTATGCCCAGTTGAAAATTCAGAATAGTCGCTATGGAATTCTGGCCCTTAAAAATGGGAATTTTGCAAACGACCTCGGTTTTCGACGAAACCACTTTTGTTGGATCCGTGATGTCAAGTTATTGCTATATTCCAAAATTCGTAATTTTCTGAATCAATATGTGGGCGTGGCAAAGGAAAACGTGTTTGACCAGTTTTAGTTTATTTCAATCGACTGGAAAATGGCCATTTTTCAAACGGTCTCGGAATTTGACGAAATTAGTTTCGTTAGGACCGTATCGTTTATACGAAGCTAGAAAATATTTTTTGGGAATTTTTAAAGTCCGTATGTGGCCCCAGTAAATTGAAATGCGCGTTCAAATTCAATATATAGATTTATATTTTGATTTTGACGGAAACTGATCGAAACGATCGAATCAGCTTACTATGCATATCCCATTGTGTTCGGAATGGGGGTAATTAGTTATGGACGACAATCGGTAGGCCTCGTTTGGAGGTCGAAATAAAAAGTTAGTTTTTGAAAATTAAAATAATAAATTAAATAATAAAAGTCAACACCCCCTTACTTCCTCTTCCCTTACCCCCAATCGTTCATTACAGAAAATGAAAAGAAAGAAAGAAAAAAACAAATCGAAGCGCCCACCGCTCACTGCGCCGCCGCGCCGCCGGGTTCCACACCACCACCGCGACAGGCGCTGGCCTCCCCTTCCCCTCTGATCCCCTCTCCACCTCTCCCTCCTCCTCCAATCGAGCGATGCCAAAATTAACCCCAAACCGACGGAAAGCTTCCACCAATGGCCACCCACAACCCAACCTCCGACCGTCGCCCCTCCTCGCCTCATTCTTCTTCCCTACCTCCCCAAATCGAGCGGGAGACCCCGATGAAACCCCCCTAAGCCGTTGCCCCCTCTTTTGCTCCACCGCACGACCATCGATGAAGGCCCCTCCCTCAGACGACCTGCGCCCTCCTCTTCTCTCCCCGGCGATCTCCGACAACACTCCTCCCTCCTTGAACATCAACAGTGAGCTTTCTTCTTTGTTTCTCCTTTAAAAAACTGATTTTTGTTTACTTAAAAATCCGATTTTGTTAGTTAAAAATATGATATTGTTTATATGATAAAGAAATGATCTTTGGTTTGAAAAAGGCGAGATTTTTAGCGTATAAAAATATAATTTTTATATAGAGAATAGCGTGATAAAAATATAATCTTTATTATATGAACACCGTTGTAAAAATAGAATTTTTATCTATACAATAGCGGTGTAAAAATAGAATTTTTATCTATATAGTAGCGTTTTAAAAATGTGATTTTTATATATGTAGTGGCTACGGACAACGAAAGTAACAAAGGGAGAGCACGACGAAGATTTCTACATAAGAAGAGTCATGGCATTTGGTTTAGCTAGTCGGTGAGAACTTCTCACTTTAAATCTTGTTTTCTAGTTAAAATTATATACTAGGATGCAGTCGGTGCTTAGTAGCACCCGACACCCGTCGTCCACAGACCATGGACGACTTGTATGCTTGTTTGATGTGTTGTGAAGTTGTTTGTGATGTTGATGTGAAATGGATAATAAAACATTCATGTGTTGAAATAAATTAATTATCGTTAAAAATATAATTTTTAACGTGAATGTGAATAAATAAATATTCATTTACAAACCGGACGGTTTGTTTATGTACACCTATTTGAAGGATATTGATTGGGACGATAAATTTTACACGTCGCCCAACTGCACAAATAATATTCAGTGTTTGTGGATTGAAACCCCACACGGGTGTTGGGATGATATTTGGAGTACACTAATTCCAATTATTTAGTTGTATGTCGAGCGATTGGTCGACAGACTGTTTAAGCGTTAATTATTTATATTTAATGCTTATGCAGTTGTGTAATGCACTCTGGATGATGGTTGATTATTTATCGTTGCTATTATATACATGTGTTGTAGATGATCCATATAATTAACATTATATAGTAATTGATTGGGCCGTATTCCAATTTAGAAAATAAATTTATGTGTTGAATTGAAAATAAATTCATGTGTTGAATAGAAAATAAATTCATGTTTTGAATAGAAAATAAATTCATGTGTTGAATTGAAAATAAATTCATGTGTTGAATAGAAAATAAATTCATGTGTTGAATTGAAAATAAATTCATGTGTTGAATAGAAAATAAATTCATGTGTTGAATAGAAAATAAATTCATGTGTTGAACTGAAAATAAATTCATGTGTTGAATTGAAAATAAATTCATGTGTTGAACTGAAAATAAATTCATGTGTTGAATTGAAAATAAATTCATGTGTTGAATAGAATAAATATTCATGTGTTGAGTAAAAGTCGTGTTGATTAGATTGACGCCATTTTGACGTGAACGATATTTATATCGATTTTATTCATTTTTATAATGAATATAGAAAAGAAAGTGACTTCAAAATTTAACGTTTTGAAAATATCATCATTTGTAAATCGATGATGTGGAATATTTAATTTTGATTCGAAATTGAATATGAAGTTGAAATCGTTTCAAAAACGAATTTAAAAGGATTTATAAAATACGTTTTGAAAGGAAATCGACGAAATATAAATTATATATATTATATATATAATATAATGGCCTGAATAGAACACGCCGCGGCAGTTCGCGAATTTCGGCCATTGACTTCGAATGGATATTGTGGGAGATCCGACCGTCGGATTCTCCTAAAACCGGAACCGTTGGGTTCATATCAAAAAGAGCTTTCTATCGAGTATTAGTGATTTGAATTCTAACGGTTGGATTTGGAATTATGTCCAAATCAAATTTGGAAAAGGTCGCTATAAGTGCAATTCGATGGCCGTTGATGGAAATCGACTGTACGGGCCTTGATAAAATTACTAAAAAAAGTAATAATTTGTGTAAAATCATAAGAAATGATTTGTGAAGGATTGGGATGAAAAATTCCAAATTTGAAAAGATAAAAATAGATTTTTATCGAAATGAACTGGTTTTGAACTAGGATTAAAATCCATTTATTTTTAAAATAAATAAATTGAATTAGAAATGGTTTTAAAAATAATCAGAATTTCCAATAATTGAATTGGAATGGATTTGAATCGAAAATGTCTTTGGAATATTTCGATGTTGGATTTCGTGATTATACAGATATTTTTATGGGAATTTGAAAGATATATTTATATCGTTATTTCCAATACGATATTTGTTGGTCGTAGAATTTGATATTGAATGTAAGCCGATATATTTTCTATTCAGAGCCTTGTATTTAATATCAAATGTGATTTGGGTTTGTCGTGAATGGTGTCTTAATTAACACTGTTCTTAAACCCAGTTGAGAAAAAGATTAAATCTTTTTATTTAGATTTAATGAAGTGTACCAATTAAATGGTATTTAATTGGAATTGAATTTGAATTGATTTTTGGGTTTATCGTGAACGGTGTTTTAAATAACACTTGTTCTTTAACCCGATAATTAATGGAATGTGATTTGGGGTTGTCATGAACAGTATCTTCAATAATACTGTTCTTAGACCCAACTGAGTTAAGAAAATCAGAAAATAACTGGAGATTAGTTAAGTTGAATGGTTTCTTGGGTATTGATCTGATGTTGGTTTCGGCCTTCGGGGTTAATACTTAGGGAATTGCTCACTCGCTATTCTACGGTGAAAGGCTGATAGAATGAAATGTGATTTTGGGTTTATCGTGAACCGTGTTTTAGATGACATTGGTTCTTTAACCCAGTTAAAGATAGGATATTGATTTCTGTGAAGATTAAAACTAAGTGGAGTTTTAATGAATCTTTAATTAGATTGAAATAATCGAGAATGGAGTATCACCAGTTTTGCTCCAGGCGATAATTAAATCTTTAATTAGATTTGAACGTGAAATGGTAATTGAATTTACCGATAACACCGTGGTGTTAGATATGAAGTATGACCAGTTTTACTTCATGGGATGAATAGGTTGGGATTGGGAAATAAAATAAATGATTACTTCGGTGTGGTTCGCTAATCCCGACTAGTTTGAATTGATATTCAAAGAAGATTAAAGAATAAATTTAAAGAATCTATCTTTGATAAAATTAATGGGAACCTTTCCCAAAGTATAAGAATATTTGAATGAAAGAATATTCTGAATTGGAATGAGGCGTATGTTGTGTTTGTGTAACACTTGTTTATTATATACGCGAGCTATTTAGAAATACCGGGTTTACCCCATTCTGAATAACTGATTCGACGTGGTGTCGAGGATGAAGACGGTGGTTGAAGACCGGAGGTCTTCACGTCGTTTGGGTGATTACTGATGATCTTGATTGGGCCGTACACCCAAGAGGAGGGAATCAGTTGGTGATCGTCCAGACGTACTTGGAGATCGATGGATATGCGAGGTACTAGGTGCCTCCAGTTTCGTTCAGACCCAGAACGAACTTGTAAATGGACTGTGTGTCTGACATTGGATTTTATTCTGTGTGATTGATTTCTATTAAATATATATCTGTTTAGCGGCGGAGAATTTATTCTCTTGCTTAACGCCCTTCTCTGAGACGTACGAGCTCAGAGGTTATATACTGATGGATATCAAACGCATGGAGTGAATTGCCTGTGTGGCATGCCTAAGTGGCAAATTGATCGAGGCTTCTGTTGAAAAGCAAAGTCTTGTGGTTGATGATCAAAGCACGGCCTGTGTAGCATAGCTTTGTGTAGCGTTGATTCGCGAGCCTCACACCCCGGTTGTGAACCAGAAACGGGAGAGGACCTCAGGGAGGGCATGCGTTTCCTTCTAGCTAGAAGTGGCGTCAGTGGTTTTACACGCCCTGATGAGTTTGACTTATGTGGTTGTTGCTGTTACGAGGCACCTCAGATATATCGGTGACTGTGTGGAGCCGATGGAGTCATTTGGCTCATTTACGCCCCAAAGGGTGGGGAAACGCAGTGTTCAGGCATTTTAATCCACATCGGTGGACCGGCCCTGACGATCCAAGGGCTTGACTGAGTACTTGTCCTAAGGCTCGGGCTAGAGAGTCTCAAAATCGGTAGAGGACTATCTTTTGCCTCGGTTCACAGACGGAAATCCAATTTCCAAATACGTGACAGTGCGGTTTTATTTATAGAGCCTAGTATGGCGACATGATATATGGTTCCCATGCCGTCTATGATTGATACTTATGATTTGAACTTGTTTTGACACTATACACTTATAGTAATAATAAACATGAAATTTCACGTACCAAGCATTCTTCGCTATTATAAGGTAAAAACCCTATCCTCCAGCTTGCGTTGCATTGTGTGATGGGACCTGGGTCTTATAATAGCTTCATTTTTCTTTATTTAGCATTGCGCTGTTGTTTTATGCACTGGTGTTCTTGGGAGGAAACCCATTCCGTGTTATACGGCGTGGTCCCTTGATTTACCTAACTTTAAAATAAAGATTAATAACTGTTTTAATTCTCACACCAGTCCCATGACTGACCTGGAGTTTATTGTTTTAACCTAAACTCTGGGTGCCCTTATTTTGACGCGGGCAGCTAGTAGTTTTGGTTTTGCAGATTTGTATTCATAGGATCCTGATTTACAGCTGGAACGATACTCGGAAAGCTCTGTATCCGTGTATTACTTCTAGTTGTGTTTTGTATTATTTTCCGCTGCGATGTATTTAAATGTAATTTAAATCTCTAATATTTTCTGTGTAATATTTATTCATACTCTGTATATTCTTGTATTCTGATGGAATTGTTGTAATAAACAATGAAATGTTCTTCTGTCTGCGTTCTGATTTGTCTTGTCCTCAAAGTAATTCGTTCTTTCTCTTCTCTTCGGAGACCGGGGAAGTTCGGGTCGCTTCATTTTGGTATCAGAGCTTTGGTTTACAAAGCTCAGAGAACAAGACACATTAGAACCATATGAAAGAATTCATCAGAGATTGGATTAGTAATATCCAATAAGAATGACTCGTTAGAGATGGGATCAATAGTATCCTAGAACGAGTGTGAAGAGTATATTTTTAAAATGAAAACAATTTTTGTTTCGAAAATTTAAATCAATTATTCGTATTTTATTATTTATTTGTATTGATTTGGACTATCAGGTATATAAAGATTTTAGTATACGTCTGATCCACATGTATTGAAGCCTCAAATATATTCGATAGATATAGTATCACACTCTAGTCGCCCGAAGAAGATACTGATGATTGAGATCTCATCATCAGTGTTTTTGTTCGAGTTTCAAAAGTGGGATTTCTATATATTTCCATTAGACTGGTGTGAGAACCAAAATTAGATAGGGCCTATTGTTGTGATTTGGCATCAAAATCTGATTTTTAGACTATGTATCAAAATTATGATTTTGAAACGTTAATTCACTAATTGATTGATGGTTGTGTTGTTTGATTATTGTTTTGATTAATTAAATGTTGAACCTTTAGCCAAATTGAACCAAATAGTGAGTTGTATTGAAAATTAGTCGCATTTGCATGCATATACATGTACTTACATTGAACAGGTCATAGCAAGGAGGCTAGAGCAGAAGAATAAAATTGTTTGCCCGACAAATAGTACATGTTTATTGTATTTCTTGGGTTTTGATGATTTTATGAGCTGATTGGCCAGCCGCTTGGCTGTTTCTTTTTCTTTTTGGATTGGTGAGGGCCATGGGAGGCTATTTGAAATATCCCGAAGTCCCCGGTGCAGCGGAGGTTATGGCGAATTTTTTCGGAAATTTAGGGTGTTAGCCAAATTTTTGAAAAATTTGAAAAGTCCTTAGAAACTGAAAAGTTGATACTGAATGTTGAGTTGGTTTGTGAAACAACTTTCGGCTTCGTTCCTTTTCGGGGACGAAAAGTTTTAAGTGGGGGAGATTGTAATAACCCGGAAATCCGAGCCAATTTAAAAATTTTATTTTGGCAATTTTAGCGAATTTTGATTATTTAAAATGAATTATTTTAAATAATAACGACGAGAAATTTATTTTGAATAGAATTAGAACGTATATATTTATATAGATCGTCGTTTGAATATAAATAATTATTTATAATTATAAAAGGAATTGAAAATGGCGTGGTAGTTCGATAATTCGATTTAAAATTTCAAATGAATGTACAGGGTTCAAAATAAACCGGATTTTAGCGAAACCAAAAAATTAGAATCTATTTGAGAATATCTTTCCAACGAATCCAAAAAATTAAAATTTCATAGCGGGGATAAAAAGTTATGCCCAGTTGAAAATTCAGAATAGTCGCTATGGAATTCTGGCCTTTAAAAATGGGAATTTTGCAAACGACCTCTGTTTTCGACGAAACCACTTTTGTTGGATCCGTGACGTCAAGTTATTACTATATTCCAGAATTCGTAATTTTCTGAATCAATATGTGAGCGTGGCAAAGGAAAACGCGTTTGGCCAGTTTTAGTAGATTTTAATCGACTGGAAAATGGCTATTTTTCAAATGGTCTCGGAATTTGACGAAATTAGTTTCGTTAGGACCGTATCGTCAATACGAAGCTAGAAAATATTTTTTGGGAATTTTTAGAGTCTGTATGTGGCCCCCGTAAATTGAAATGCGCGTTCAAATTCAATATATAGATTTAGATTTTGATTTTGGTGGAAACCGATCGAAACGATCGAATCAGCTTACGATACATATCCCATTGTGTTTGGAATGGGGGTAATTAGTTATGGACGATAGTCGGTAGGCCTCGTTTGGAGGTTGAAATAAAATGTTACTTTTTGAAAATTAAAACAATAAATTAAATAATAAAAGTCAACACCCTCTTACTTCATCTTCCCTTACCCCCAATCGTTCATTACAGAAAACGAAAAGAAAGAAAAAAAAAACAAATCGAAGCGCCCACCGCTCACTGCGCCGCCGCGCCGCCAGGTTCCACATCACCACCGCGACAGGCGCTGGCCTCCCATTCCCCTCTGATCCCCTCTCCACCTCTCCCTCCTCCCCCAATCGAGCGATGCCCAAATTAACCCCAAACCGATGGAAAGCTGCCACCACCGGCCACTCACAACCCAACCTCCGAACGTCGCCCCCTCCTCGCCTCCTTCTTCTTCCCTACCTCCCCTGATCGAGCGCGAGACCCCCGATGAAACCCCCCCAAGCCATTGCCCCTCTTTTGCTCCACCGCACGACCATCGATGTAACGACCCGGATTTTGAGCGACTTTGGTTATCGACGTAAGCACGACGTCGATAACCAAAGTCGCTCAAAATCCGGGTCGTTACAGTTGGTATCAGAGCTTAAGTTAAGAATTACTTGGCTCTGTGGCGTGACTCGGTAGAGATAGGGTTAGTAATACCCTAGATTGAGTTTGAGTGTATATATACGAGTGGACGTATTTGTATTTGAGATAAACATAATTTTATATTGTGGAGATTCATTGGTTGAGTTGTTTATGAGTTCTGGTCGATCAGTTTGATCCACTGTATCGGTAGGAGTTACTAAACACTCGAATACGATGGGTCATCACGGTATGTTTTGAAAAGAGGGTAAATGAAAATAGTTTACCCAACGTATATTTTGATATATATTGGATATATTGGTTGTTATTATAATCGAGTAAGATTATAAAGTAAAGGGTTATGTAAATAATCAACCAGAATTCATATAAGTGAAATACGTGAAATCAGATAAGTTAAATCCGGAAATTTAACCAGAAATGGAGTTAAAACTCTAGATAATTGGATAAGTGTTTGTAAATGGATTTGGATTAAGAATAAGGAAAATTTAAGATCCTGGGAGATTTTAAATTGTTTTACAAACAGTGTGAATTATATTTTGAAATGAATTTCAAGGTGGAAATGTTTAGAAATGGTTTTATAGTATTGAACTCACTTCGATCGCTGGAAAATAGATTCTGATGATGACAGCTGCATCATCAGTATTCATTTTCGAGTTGTAAGTGACGAATTACTACCAGAGATACTGTTTTGAATTTGTTTTGGGAAAGACAAGTTGTGTTGAATTTCAAAATGGGATTTATAACAAAGAATGAATAAAGAAAGTTCGAAATAGAAATTGAATATAGAAATTCAAATGGAATTTGAATATAGAAATTCAAATGGAATTCAAATATAGAATTTGAATATAGAAAATATAAAGGAATTCAAATATAGGATTTGAATATATAGAATTTAAATGGAATTTAAACTATAGAATTTGAATAGAAATTGAATAGAATTAACTAAGTTAAAGAGGAATTAGTTAATCGAGTTTCGAATTTGAAGTTGAACTTTGTAAGGTGAATTGGATTTGTAATTGGATATTCGAAATCGAATATAGAACTTAAATTTGAAATTTGGATTCAAATTAGTTAATAAACAAGTTAAAATACATTTGAACATGTCATGTTCAAATATAAAAGTGAAATAGACTAAAGAGTTAATTAACAAATTAATTAACGAAATGAGTTAAAACAATCAGGTATAGTTAAAATAGATTGGGCACGTATAAATATACATGAGATATGTATGGGTAAGGTATGAAGGTATATAAATCGAATGCTCGACGAAAAGGTATGTATTTAATTTATATATGAGATTTTATGCGCCGTATCGGCTAGCCGCTTGGCTTTTCTTTTTCTTTTTGATTGGAGAAGGCCTGTGTGGCAGTTTGGGGATTTTCCCGATGCTCCTAGTACAAAGGAGGTTATGGCAAATTTTTTCGAGAATTTAAGGAGTTAGAATATTTTAAGATAATTTGATAGTTAGAAATCAACGTATCGATATATCTAGAAGTCGATAAGAAAACGAACTTAGAATTAGAATAGTATAATCAAAAAGAAAGTCTAGAATAAAATCTCGAAAGAATAGAAAGAGAAAGTGTAGACGTGTTTAAAAGTGAATAAGTAGTTGTATGGTAGTGATTTTTCGAGTAAGTAGTAATATCTGTTTTGACGTTATAGATGTTATTCAGTCAAGGTCTGAGAGGTAGTTATACCCCAACTTGATTGATTTTATTATTAACAAATAAACAGTAAGATTTCAGGCTCGAAGAACAATGTTGAATGAGAGTTAGTGGAATATAGTATTTGGGTTGTCGTAACGATGTTTTACACAACATCCGTTTTAAACCAAATAAGTGTAAACTTGGAAATAGAAATAATAAATATTTCCTAAGTATAGAAATAAACGAGATCGGAAGAGAGATAAGTAATTGGAGTATTTTCCAATTATAAATAGGATTATAAAGGTTATTGGTTTAGAAAATAAAGGAAGGCGATATTCGGAAATGTTTTCCAAATAACATAAAGGGCCAATATGGTTATTGAAAATATTTGGTTAACAAATATTGATAAAGAAATAGAGAAGTGATTTAACTAATGGAATATTGATTTTGGGCTCAGTTGAATTTCAAAAAGGAAATTTTGATTTTTGAAAAAGTAAACTGTTTAAAGTTCCCAGGAAGAGACTGTTTGAATTAAGAACAAATTTAAATAGAAGTTTGCGGAAGTAAGCTGAAATTGAATTGAAACAGTTAAGTGAAAACTGAATGGAAATAGAACGATTTCAGGAAAAATTTATTCTTGAATAAAATTGAATTTGTCGAGATAAGAATCTGAAATGAAAATTGGATTGGGAAGTTAAGAGTTTGAAATCGAGAATGGAACTCGAATTTGAAATAAAATTCGACTTAGGATATAAGCGAATGGTTGTGTTGGAGATAAAAACTGATTTGGAGTTTGACTGGCATGACATTGGTATATGCTGAATCGATAACAGGTGGAAGGGATACAATGATATGCCAACAAAAAGGTACAAGTTTATATTTCTATTGGATATAAGATTTATGAGCCGAATTGGCAAGCCGTTTGGCTGTTTGATTTTCTTTTGGGTTGGAGATGACCCAGAAAGGCGAGTTAGAGTTTGAACGATTGACCAGTACAAAGAAGGTGTTGGCGAAATTTTTCGAAGAGTTAAGGCGTTAGAAAATTTTCAGGATTTTTGGAAATTTTCGTTGATAAGAATTAATTAATAATTTAATTGAAATTAAATTGGTCCAGTGGAAACTGAAGTTAAGAAGTGAACAAATATGTTCTAACCAGTCGATAGGGTCGTTCTCTACCTTTTAGCAATTTCGAGGACGAAATTATTTTAAGTGGGGAAGATTGTAATGACCCGCATTGGCAGAGGTATTATGATTAATTTGTTTAATTATATCAATGGTGGTGTAGTGGATTTAATGGTCGTGGAATTAGATAATGATGAATATTTAATTAAAATAATAAATTAAATAATATATTTAATTCTGAATTAATCAGAGTTGGCCGAAATGGCGATATGGTGTGAACTGGATCATCTGTGATATTAATTCAGTTTAGAATTGAATTAGAGTAACGAATATATTATTTTAACGACAGTTTGAACGTATAATTATATTGTAATTATAATCGAGCTCGAAATGGCGCTGCAGTTCGTAAATTGGCGATTCGAACTTCAACTGAATGTACAGGATTCATTTTAAATCGGATTTCTGTGAAACAAGAAACGTATGGAGCTGGTGGAGTATATCTTTCTAGTGGAAGAGAAAAATCGGGATTTCGTCATGTAGATTTTGAGATATGTCCAAATCAAATTTTAAAATAGTCGCTATAGAATCGTTATCGACCGTAACGGGTTATTCGATATAACTAGAGATCGGGTTTGAATTTAGACAAGGTTCTTTTGGGAAGTAGTGATAATTTAATTTTTAGAATTTTACTGTAATTTTTTAATTAATTTAATAAGAGACTTTTTATTTGGAGTGTTTCGCACCCTGTATTCAACATTTTGAAGTTTCAAAATATTAGTCCATCTACCGGTATTATTATATTTTTAGGATCGTGGCACATCACTCGTCACGATCGTATTATTACTTCTGTCCGTAGGGGTTCGAAAATAAATGAAATTCCCAGAAACCGGTATTGCATATTACCCTTTAACACATATATTTCCTACTGTAGCTTGTGTTAACATATCCGAACCATTTAATCTTCTGAAAATTCAACCTCTACGTCAACGTTATATGTTCCAATAGCTGAAATATGTCATGACATATTTTGTGTTCCCTTTTTGTTCTTAAGAGCCACTCATATATTATTCACGTTCTGGTTAGAGGACAAAGAAAATGTTATCAAGAGAAAATTTCATGCAGCGGTACTCGTGTACCATACTTCATGCGTGAGAATTTATAAAATATATAAATGTGTTCCCTTAAAATTAAACAAAGGTCCACGTTCCTTCTTCTCGTAAAGCCCGTTCTCTGTGGTCTCAAAACAAACACCGTGGCGTTCAAAGATTCACTCATTCCAACTACCAACTAAAAGTGTATATAAATACCCATACAAAAATCTTATAACCTAATTTCTTGTTCCTCAGCAAAAGAACGGCCGCCAGTTCTTGAATCCAAACCGCAAGCGAGAAATCAAAATTTATTTCAAGAACAACATAAAAACTTAGTGAAGCCGCCACTTCTTAAAACCGGGATATGGAGTCTCGATAGAAAGATGGGCGTAAGGTGTATTAATGTATGGCGAAGGGTAGGCGTGAGGTGCGGATGTCCTGGGAGATAGGAAGAGGAATATGAAAGGGTCCACTTGATGAAGAGGGGTTAGCGTGTGTACAGGGAGTGAAATGGAGAGGAACTAGAGGGGTGAAGTTCTGGAAAATGGAGTGGGAGCTTGCGTTAAAAAGTAGAAGAAGGGAGGTAACATGGTTTCGAAAATTGGAAGTATACGGTGGAAATGGGATTGCCAGCGTGTGTATTTTGTTGGAGCTGTTTACAAGAATAGAAGATTAACGTGAAGGGGTCAGACTAGAAGCAAACGGGACGGTGACGAAGGGTTCCTGATGAGGTGAAAGATTTCGTTGATAGTGGTAGAGGAGAATGGTGGTCCATGTTTGTGAAATGGCTCTTGCGTTCTCGTGTAGCTCGAGATGGTAGAGAGGATCCTGGATGGATTCGGTTCGCTCTCTGTAATCTTGTGGGACGGAAGTCGTGATTAGAAGGAGCAGGGCGAGTTGAACGATGACACGTTGGTAGGGAGAACGAACAGAGAGAAGATGGTCAAAGGAAGCGGTCAAACACTGAAATGGGTTACTGGCGCCTTGCGTTTTTGAAGAGGAGACGATAAAAGGGGTCACGTGAGTGGGAGAGGCTCATACGACGTCGGATTCGAGAACCGTAAGTTGCGTCGGGATCGTAGGGACGGACTCTACAACATGGAACCGACTGGGACTAGATTCGAGCTCGTTACAATTTATGGCGAAATAAATTATCTGATCAGAATCAACTAACGCAAACCATTATTTAACGGTTAACGCGCAACGGTGAGTAAATCTCACTAACTCTGAACAGTTTATAATTTCATGTTATATTTTTAGAACTGTTAGATATTGGCTGATTTACTGTATGTTGACTGTTTGATTGAACTGCTAGTCAGTTAGTTAAATTTTCTATATTGATTCTGTTTAACAGAATATATCATATAGAACTGAAAAGTGATGTTATCTATATTGTTTAACATCTGTGATGCAGGGAAACAGGTTGGAGGAATCCGACTGGATTCCTCAACATTTATTTTACTGTTTTCATATATTGTGATATATGATGTGTTATATAAGCTGTTATGGATTATGGGTGTTAGAATGATGTTGATCATTTTTATTCGATATTTTAAATATCATAAAAGACCCTGGGATGTAAAAAGAAGTATTTCAATATATATTGAAATAAAGGGATTTTATAAAATCACAGGATTTTATAAAAAGGAATTATTTATAAAACGAACACGGTTTTATAAAAGGGATATTTATTTGTAACGGTAAATAGGAGTTATAAATAGGAAATATTTGTAACGGTAAATAGGAGTTATAAATAGGAAATATTTGTAACGGTAAATAGAAGTTATAAATAGGAAATATTTGTAACGGTAAATAGAAGTTATAAATAGGAAATATTTGTAACGGTAAATAGAAGTTGTAAATAGGAAATATTTGTAACGGTAAATAGAAGTTATAAATAGGATATATTTGTAACGGTAAGTAAACGTTATAAAAAAGGAAATAGTTGTAACGGAAAACGTAGTTTATAAAAAGAAGTTAATCGATGTTAGTTAATCGATTAGAGAATAAAGTTAAAAAGAAGTTAATCGATGTTAGTTAATCGATTAGAGAATAAAGTTAAAAAGAAGTTAATCGATGTTAGTTAATCGATTAGAGAATAAAGTTAAAAAGAAGTTAATCGATGTCAATTAATCGATTAGAGAATAAAGTTAAAAAGAAGTTAATCGATGTCAGTTAATCGATTAGAGAATAAAGTTAAAAAGAAGTTAATCGATGTCAGTTAATCGATTAGAGAATAAAGTTAAAAAGAAGTTAATCGACGTTAGTTAATCGATTAGTGATAAAGTTAAAAGGAAGTTAATCGATGTTAGTTAATCGATTAGTGTTAAAGCGAATGAGTTAATCGAATATAGTTATTCGAATTTAAGCAAAAGAGTTAATCGAATATAGTTATTCGAATTAAAGCAATAGAGTTAATCGAATATAGTTATTCGAATAGAAGCAAATGAGTTAATCGAATATAGTTTATTCGAAGAAAGTAAAAGGAGTCATCGAATATAGTTATTCGAAAGGAGTTAAGTGAAATGGGTAAATCAATAGCATTAGTCGAATAGAGTTAATCCAATAGTGTTGGTCCAATAGAGTTAATTGATAAGGGTTAATCGAATAGAGTTAATTGATAAGAGTCAATCGAATATAGCTATTCGAACGAGAGTTAAGTAAGGAAGTTTGTTAAAGGAATATAAAGTGAACTTCGCCAATTTCAAAGTTAGAAATGTCGTTCAGTTAAGGTCTGAGAGGTAGTTCTACCCCAACTTGATTGGCTTCGTTTTTAACTAAGGAATAGTTAAGGTTCGACAGTAAAGGGAATGGTTTGGATTGGCATCGCGATGGTTTGTTTAAAACATCTGTCTAAGTCCAATGAAGAAGCTTTGGAAATGTTTTCCAAAGAAGAAACCAGAAATGTTATCAAATAAAGAAAACGAGGAATGGAAATGTTTTTCCATTGTTAATAACGTATATTTTCCAAATCTAGAAAATAAGAAATATTGAATATAGGGAAATAGGAGATGAAAAATGAACTAAGGAGAGAAATGTTGAATGATGTTTGATTGATATAAATTTCCATTTGGAAATAGTATCGTTGGTTGCACACCTGTTTTTATTCGATAGTTAAATCACAGACTATCGAAGTTTTGACCATTTTAACGTTGTTAATATGGAGAGACCGGTTGGATTATTATCCAAAGAACCACTCTGTATTTGGCATAAGCGTTGCGAATCATATATGCCAAAGATAATTGAAGACGGAGTTATGCAAGGGCTATCCTGTTTACAGAATAGTGCCTTCGGTTCATCCTGTTCCTGGATGACTTGTATGGAAGGATGTCCGACAGAGTATTTCCTGACGATCACATATATCGATTTCTCCAACTGTACCAAGAGTGGAAGCGGAGAAGGAAACTTCTTTTAGCTAACGCGTAATGTATGGTTGAGGACGTCGATCGGTGATTTGATGGATTTGACGATGTGGCATTCAAAGTGAATCTGATGTGATGATAAAGCGTAGCTTCTAGCCTCATCATCCGGTAAATGACAGAAATCGGGCAGGCAGCATGGCTAAGTCGGTCGCACCGAAGTAGGGTGTATAATCACCTGATCTAGAGTTTCATTCATTTCTAAAAATCTATTGTTGATGTTGTCCCATTCGGGAAACGGTTGCTGATCCCAACTGTTGGTGATATACATTCGATACACTCAAGCGAAATGAGTGGTCGGTCATGTGTGGCCGGGTTGCAAGATGTTCTTGTTGAACCCAGTGTATTCCTCTCTAGAGGTACACGAGCGAAAGGTGATTCCATACCTTGTCATAGTTGGAAATCCATTACCCAATACGTGCTTGCGGTTTTGATTGTATACTATATATGTAGAACGTGAGATGAAAGCGTTTCTACTAGATGATTATTATAGCTGTGGTTGATAGACATTATTATAATATCAAAAGGTTTTTGATATAAAGATATTTTGGATTCTCATAAGGGAAAAACCCGTTCCGTTATGCGGCGTGGTCTTATGAGATATCGTTTACTTGTTCGAACTGTTTTACTCATACCAGTCCCATGACTGACCCGGAGTTTACTTTGTTGTTTTCCCTAAACTCTTGGGTGCCTAAATTTGTATGGGCAGTCAAGTAGTCGGGATTTTACAGATACACTTGAAGAGCTTGGAGCAGGAGGCTTCAGGATCATATAGCTATAGTTATTTCCGCTGTGTTGTAAGTGCTGTACTTTGATAATGATATGTATATTCAAGTACAGATTTGTATTTCAAAGTTATGTTATGAAGTATATTTATTCGTTCCGCTGTGAGGTTCGTGTTACTCTGATGTTGTGTTCTTCTTCTTCTTCTATTCTAATTTTCTATCTTATCTTTCCTCACCCTCTAATTTCTTTCACTAATTACCAGGATTTTTCGACGGTTTGGTTATCGACGTCGTGCTTACGTCGATAACCAAAGTCGCTCAAAATCCGGGTCGTTACAATCGATGAAGGCCCCTCCCTCAGACGACCTGCGCCCTCCTCTTCTCTCCCCGGCGATCTCCGACAACACTCCTCCCTCCTTGAACATCAACAGTGAGCTTTCTTCTTTGTTTCTCCTTTAAAAAACTGATTTTTGTTTACTTAAAAATCCGATATTGTTAGTTAAAAATATGATATTGTTTATATGAGAAAGAAATGATCTTTGGTTTGAAAAAGGCGAGATTTTTAGCGTATAAAAATATAATTTTTATATAGAGAATAGCGTGATAAAAATATAATCTTTATTATATGAACACCGTTGTAAAAATAGAATTTTTATCTATATAATAGAGGTGTAAAAATAGAATTTTTATCTATATAGTAGCGTTTTAAAAATGTGATTTTTATATATGTAGTGGCTACGGACAACGAAAGTAACAAAGGGCGAGCACGACGAAGATTTCTACATAAGAAGAGTCATGACATTTGGTTTAGCTAGTCGGTGAGAACTTCTCACTTTAAATCTTGTTTTCTAGTTAAAATTATATACTAGGATGCAGACGGTGCTTAGCAGCACCTGACACCCGTCGTCCACAGACCATGGATGACTTGTATGCTTGTTTGATGTGTTGTGAAGTTGTTTGTGATGTTGATGTGAAATGGATAATAAAACATTCATGTGTTGAAATAAATAAATTATCGTTAAAAATATAATTTTTAACGTGAATGTGAATAAATAAATATTCATTTACAAACCGGACGGTTTGTTTATGTACACCTATTTGAAGGATATTGATTGGGACGATAAATTTTACACGTCGCCCAATTACACAAATAATATTCAGTGTTTTTGGATTGAAACCCCACACAGGTGTTGGGATGATATTTGGCGTACACTAATCCCAATTATTTAGTTGTATGTCGAGCGATTGGTCGACAGACTGTGTAAGCATTAATTATTTATATTTAATGCTTATGCAGTTGTGTAATGCACTCTGGATGATGGTTGATTATTTATCGTTGCTATTATATACATGTGTTGTAGAAAATCCATATAATTAACATTATATAGTAATTGATTGGGCCTTATTCCAATTTAGAAAACAAATTCATGTGTTGAATTGAAAATAAATTCATGTATTGAATAGAAAATAAATTCATGTGTTGAATAGAAAAGAAATTCATGTGTTGAATTGAAAATAAATTCATGTGTTGAATAGAAAATAAATTCATGTGTTGAATTGAAAATAAATTCATGTGTTGAATAGAAAATAAATTCATGTGTTGAATAGAAAATAATTCATGTGTTGAATTGAAAATAAATTCATGTGTTGAATTAAAAATAAATTCATGTGTTGAATTGAAAATAAATTCATGTGTTGAATAGAATAAATATTCATGAGTTGAATAAAAGCCGTGTTGATTAGATTGACGCCATTTTGACGTGAACGATATTTATATCGATTTTATTCATTTTTATAATGAATATAGAAAAGAAAGTGACTTCAAAATTTAACGTTTTGAAATTATCATCGTTTGTAAATCGATGATGTGGAATATTTAATTTTGATTCGAAATTGAATATGAAGTTGAAATCGTTTCAAAAACGAATTTAAAAGGATTTATAAAATACGTTTTGAAAGGAAATTGACGAAATATATGTTATATATTTTATACATATAATATAATGGCCTGAATAGAAAGCACCGCGCCGCAGGAGTTCGCGTATTTCGACCATTGACTTCGAATGGATATTACGGGAGATCCGACCGTCGGATTCTCCTAAAACCGGAACCGTTGGGTTCGTATCGAAAAGAGCTTTCTAACGAGTATTAGAGATTTGAAATCTAATGGTTGGATTTGGAATTATGTCCAAATCAAATTTGGAAAAGGTCGCTGTAAGTGCAGTTCGATGGCCGTTGATGGAAATCGACTGTACGGGCCTTGATAAAATTATTATAAATAGTAATAATTTGTGTAAAATCATAAGAAATGATTTGTGAAGGATTGGGATGAAAAATTCCAAATTTGAAAAGATAAAAATAGATTTTTATCGAAATGAACTGGTTTTGAACTAGGATTAAAATCCATTTATTTTAAATTGAATTTGAAATGGTTTTAAAAATAATTAGAATTTCCAATAATTGAATTGGAATGGATTTGAATCGAAATTGTCTTTGTAATATTTCTATGTTGGATTCGTGATTATACAGATATTTTTATGGGAATTTGAAAGATATATTTATATCGTTTTTTCCAATACGATATTTGTTGGTCATAGAATTTGATATTGAATATAAACCGATATATTTTCTATTCAGAGCCTTGTATTTAATATCAAATGTGATTTGGGTTTGTCGTGAATGGTGTCTTCATTAACACTGTTCTTAAACCCAGTTGAGAAAAAGATTAAATCTTTTTATTTAAATTTAATGAAGTTTACCAATTAAATGGTATTTAATTGGAATTGAATTTGAATTGATTTTTGGGTTTATCGTGAACGGTGTTTTAAATAACACTTGTTCTTTAACCCGATAATTAATGGAATGTGATTTTGGGTTGTCGTGAATAGTATCTTCAATAATACTGTTCTTAGACCCAACTGAGTTAAGAAAATCAGAAACTAACTGGAGATTAGTTAAGTTGAATGGTTTCTTGGGTATTGATCTGATGTTGGTTTCGGCCTTCGGGGTTAATACTTAGGGAATTGCTCACTTGCTATTTTACGGTTAAAGGCTGATAGAATGAAATGTGATTTTGGGTTTATCGTGAACCGTGTTTTAGATGACATCGGTTCTTTAACCCAGTTAAAGATAGGATATTGATTTATGTGAAGATTAAGTGGAGTTTTAATGAATCTTTAATTAGATTGAAATAATCGAGAACGGAGTATCACCAGTTTTGCTCCAGGCGATAGTTAAATCTTTAATTAGATTTGAACGTGAAATGGTAATTGAATTTACCGATAACACCGTGGTGTTAGATATGAAGTATGACCAGTTTTACTTCATGGTATGAATAGATTGGGATTGGGAAATAAAATAAATGATTACTTCGGTGTGGTTCGCTAATCCCGACTAGTTTGAATTGATATTCAAAGAAGATTAAAGAATAAATTTAAAGAATCTATCTTTGATAAAATTAATGGGAACCTTTCCCAAAGTATAAGAATATTTGAATGAAAGAATATTCTGAATTGGAATGAGGCGTTTGTTGTGTTTGTATAGCACTTGTTTATTATATACGCGAGCTATTCAGTGTAACAACCCGTATTTTCAATAACCTGTTATAACGTAAATCGAGGCAGAATTTAATTTATAAATCTGAATCAAGGGAAACGGGCTATGCCATTGCGTTCGTCTCGGAAAAATACGCGAAATAGAGTCCGAGTTTTCGAAAATCGGAGTCCGTATGACCCGATTAAGGCCCAACGAAGTTTTCAGAAAATTTCAAAGTAAAAACAGATTTCAAATTCAAGTTTGAATTTGGAAATTAGGGCAGTAGGGCGCAGGCGGGAAATTTCCCGCCAGACCACCCATGTCGACAGCCCTGTCGACTGGGCAGTCGACTTGGTTGGACCCAAGTCGACAGCCCTGTCGACTTGGCTGTCGACTTGGTTCAGCCGGGCAGTTTTGCCTGGTGCACCATTTTGGGGTTTTGGTTAGGTTTTGGGGCCAGATTCGGTTTTAAGGGCTGAGATTGGAATTAGGGTTTAATCCTAAGGTTGAAACTAATCCTAATCTCTATAAATAAGCCCCTAACCTAACCCTAAATCATCATTATTCATTCAAGTAACTAAACTATGGCAAAATCATTACTCTCATGGCCTCCACTCTCTTCATAAAATTCCTAAGTCATTTCTATGAGAGATTTTCAATGCATACAAGTGTTTTCAAGCTTGTATGAGTGTCATTAGCTTGCATTCAAGTCAAGTTTCTATATTTACATCATAAAGCAAGGGTTTTGATCATTTTGGCTCAAGGGTTTTTCTATTGGAGCTTGCATTTTGGGTTTATTTGATTGCATAAGGGCTTTGTCTCAATCTATATATATTTTTGTGTCTTCATAAGCATAGTAAGCCCTTTTCTACTTTCATATTTAAACTCTAAAGTTAAATGAATGATGCAAGTTTGGTTGATCATTATGATATGCAAGTTTGCCATGATATGCAAGTTTACTATGTCATGTTATGCAAGTTTGATATGTTATGATATGCAAGTTTGCCATGTTATGTTATGCAAGTTTGCCATGTTATGACATGCAAGTTTATCATGTTATGTTATGCAAGTTTGCCATGTTATGATATGCAAGTTTATCATGTTATGTTATGCAAGTTTGCTATGTTATGATATGCAAGTTTGCCATATGATGTGCAAGTTATGTTATGAAAGTTTGGGTTGATCATTTTGCTCATGTTATCATGTTATGCAAGCTTATCTTGGGTTTATGAGCTTAAAGCTTCAAGCTTTATGCTAAAGGTTGCATTTTGGCAACATGTAAGTTATCATATCCCTTATGATAACTTGCATGTGAGGCTAAATGCGAACTTATAGCAACTTCTACATGTCATTTATCACCATGTATCACTTATATGCTAAGTTTGGTTTTATGCATACTTTTGAGGCCTAATGATGCAATATGCAAGTATATGAACATATGTACATTTCATATGCCACCATGTTAAACTTGTGGCTTCAACACCATTTGTCATCTTTATGCCAAGTTCCCTCTTTCTATCCTTTATGCGCTATTGCGATTATGTAAGCGATGGGATTGCGTTTGGGGTTGGGTAAACTTAAAAGACATGAAAACATAAGATTGAGAATTTACCTATTAAGTTAGGTCTACCCATTGGGAATTTACCTATTAAGTTAGGTCTACCCAAATTCTTGAAAACTTGTAATATGTTTTGGAAACATGATGGACATGACACTTAGAAAATATAAGTGTGACCAACTCGAGGTTGGGTTGAGTTTGTAGCGTAAAACTACCCGTAACCGACCGGCTTAACTAGTTGCTACAAACGATAGGACCCAATGTGAGAAGTTGGTCATGTTGTACCTTGAACCCGAGGTTAGACCAAGTTGTGGTGTAAAGCTACCCGGACCCGCCCGGCTTAACTAGTAACCACAACAAGGTCTAATGTGAGAGGTTAAGGCACATTAAATTAATTAATGCCTCATGATTAGGGTTAAGTCATGGTCCACTTAATACTTAACCAATTTGGGCTTGGTGGATTAATCGGGGTTAAGTCGTGAACCCATCGTTACACTTAACCAAGTTAATTCATGATTAGTAAAAGGGTTAAACCGTACTTAACCCACTAGAAAATCCTAGCAATGGGGGTCCACTCCAGCAGTAATCCCAAGTTTGTATCATTAAGACCCTAGGGACTAGGCTAG
Source organism: Allium sativum (assembly GCA_030737875.1). Classification (NCBI taxonomy): domain Eukaryota; kingdom Viridiplantae; phylum Streptophyta; class Magnoliopsida; order Asparagales; family Amaryllidaceae; genus Allium; species Allium sativum. The sequence continues at coordinate 27,245 of JASFAX010000689.1, forward strand.
GGTGGGGGCACGATTACTGGACTGGTATAAGTGACCAAAACGACGGTCGAGTGGTACGCCGATGTAGTTCCGGACGGACTATGGTCGTGCACGTAGTCCGTATTTGGAGAAGTCAAGCATGGGTACCAGTAGATCGAGACTGTGCACTTATGTTTATGGTGTCCAGGGGTTGACACCCTAGGGCTTGATACACCCGACGGGAGACCCGGCACAGTCCGACTACAATTATGTTTGGGCCGTATTGACACCAACACGTGACAAGTTAGGCTTAGGGAGCCGATCGATTAGACCGTTTGGTTGGACCTCGTATTAGGGTCATTTCATGTCATTGGGCCAAAGCTTGGTCCAAGGGATCAATATTGTTTATTCAAGTCATGTTAGCTTGCTAGTACACCTGTGGTGCAAAAACCTTAAACCTGAGTATGCGATGACACCTTTATCTACCTTGTTAGTTAATCATCATGCTAGTATGTTGTTATCCTTATGTTCATCCCTGCTTCTCATGCCAGTTAACTTTATCAGTTTACATTGATTGTAGTAGGGCTTACTCAGTCTTTTTGACTGACCTGTTTTTCTTTCGCCTCTTTTCTTCCGTTTCCCCCCCCCCAGGTTCTCAGGGTGGGAATATTGGAGCTTAGCTTGGATTTCTGATCGCTTGCTTGTGGGATTTTAGCTCATGTACGGTCTTGACATGAAGCTAGCTATGGTTATCACTTATTTTGGGGATAGTACTTATGTATTTCAGTTTTTCAGTGATGTTGTTTTTATCTAGACTTGTGTATTTGGAAAGTTGACATTATGTTGTACCAGACTTGTTTTGAAATAGTTTGAAATCTTCCGCTGTTTTACTTATCTTATTTACTCTGTTTACATATATACATATGTTCTTGTTCTGCCTTGATATATCATTATGCATGTTTACCTGATTCAAACGCCCCTCCAAAGTCAGAGTGCTTGCAAGAGCCACCCTGGCGGAGGTGGGGTGTTACATTTGGTATCAGAGCATATGGTTTACGAGAAGGAACAAAAAGGTTTTTAAAACTTTTGGAAAACTATTTTCAAAACCAAGTATAAAGTATTTTCCAAAGAAAAGTCTAGTTTATTTTAAAGGCTATTCCCCAAAAAAAAGCCATTAGCAAAATTCCTTCGTTTTTCTCCATTCTGAATCTGTCTTTTTCTTCGTTTTCAGTATGGCCGATAACTTTGCTATTCCGGAGGGAGTACACGTACCTGTTTGGTATAGGAGACTTTTGGAGGCTAGGGCGACCGAAGCCGGCCCCGCAGATGTTCCTCCTCCTCCTCCTCCGGTAGTTAATGTTCCTCCTCCTCCTGTCGCTGATGTTCCTCCTCCTCCTGTCGCTGAGGTTCCTCTTCCTCCTCCCCCTCAGCATCCTCAAGCTGACTTCGCAAAGACTTGCAAAGATTTCAAAGCAATGGGTGGCAAGAACTTTCAGGGCACTGAGACTTTTGTAGAGGCCAGAAATTGGTTGAAAGAGACCGAGGATTTATTTGCTATCTTTGGGTTAGACGATCAGAGGAAGATCTTGTTGGCGGTTTGGCTTATGAAGGATGAAGCCGCTTATTGGTGGGAAGTCACCAATGGTACTAGGCCTGTTGAGACTTGGGCCGATTTCAGGGCAAGGTTCGTGCTTAAGTTTCTATCTTCTGCTGAGGAGAATCTGCAAATGGAGAGGTTCATAATTTTGAAACAAGGAGATATGTCTGTCAAAGAATATGTGAACAAGTTCAATCAGTTAGCTCGTTTTGGCTTGGATATGGTGAGTACTCCTCAGAAGAAGGCTCTTCGTTTTGCTAGAGGATTGAATGAGCCATTGCAGGGATTGGCTATGTCACATATTCCCCATGGGGCCACGTTTGAGAGCTTGGTTGATATGGCGTTACTTCAGGGAGATGTCAAGAAAGAGATCAAGATGAATGATACTCAAGCCAAGAAGACTGATTCCCAGTGGAAAGGAAATCAGGGTAATCCAAGTGGTCAGAACAGTCAAGGCAATCAAAACAAGAACAAGAACAAGAGTCAAGGCAACAAGGGGAACAACAACAAGGGCAATAACAACAAGGGGAAGTGCCATTATTGTGGTTCAGTTGGGCATCTTATTAAGGATTGTAAGAAGAGGAAAAGGAAGAATGGTGAATGCTTTTTCTGTGGTGAGACTGGACATTTCAGTAAGGATTGCCCGAAGAAGCAAGGGCAAGGCCAGGGTCAGACTCAGCGTGCTGGACCTTCAGGAGGGCAAGTTCATGCTCTCAATGCCGCTCCAGTTCCCGATCGAGGTAGTATTTCTGTTGAGAGCCTTGTATATATTTCTGATTTTCCTATTTGTACTTTGTTTGATTCTGGCACATCGCATAGTTTATTTCATCTGATCTAGTTGAAAGTTTGCACCTAAGTACTAGTCTAGTTAATGATCCCGTGTGTGTTTCAAATCCAATTGGGGTTTCCGCCCATTTGTCTATTATCTACGTGGATTTGAAAATTTCTATCTTTAGTGTAGAGTTCTCGTGTGATGCTTATATTCTCGGTTTCATGGGGTATGGGTTGATTTTGGGCATGGATCGATTGTCCAGTTTTGGAGCCATCCTTGATTTTTGAGCATAGGGTTGTGAGGCTCATGACTCGCCTCGGTAATACCCTAAAAATTTCTTGTAACCCTATGAGTCCCGTCATGTTGTGTTATCTTGAATCCCTCAACTCGTCTATCGATAGTTTGCAATCGGTGAGGGTGGTCCGAGAATATCCTGATATCTTGGGTGAAGTGAAGGGGGTTACCCCAAAACGAGAGATAGATTTCCGCATTTATCTGGTTGATAATGCCAAGATAGTTTCGTGGCCGGTTAGGCACATGGCCCCGCAAGATGAGAGTTAAGAAAGCAAGTCAAGGAGTTGCTTGAGAAGAACTTCATTAGACGAAGTATATCTGAATGGGGAGCGCCGTAGTATTTACTACCAAGGAAGATGGTTCTCTTCGACTTTGTGTTGATTATCGTGAGTTAAACAAAGAGAATAGACAACCATTGCCAAGGATCGATGATTTGTTTGATCAGCTTGTAGGAACATCTGTTTTCTCTTGATCTTGCTACTGGATTCCATCAGCTCAGAGTAGCTGAGGATAGTATAGGCAAAACTGCGTTCAGAACTCCAGATGGATTCGTAGAATGGCTGGTCATGCCATTCGGTTTACTAATGCACCCGCCTACTTCGTGGACTTGATGAGTAGGGTGTCTAGGGAGTTCCTGAACGAGTTTGTGGTAGTCTTTGTAGACGATATCCTGACTTTCTTAAAGAACGAGGAAGAACATGCTAGACATCTCAAGGAGGTGATGGATACGCTTAGAGCGCATTAGTTGAAAGCCAAGTCCTCCAAATGTCATTTTGGAGAAAAAGGAGTTAGATTTCTTGGGCACATAGTTTCTAAGCAAGGCTTAGTGGTGGATCCTGCTAAAGTGGTCGCGGTTCAAAACCGAAAAGCTCCGACGAGGACAATTGAAGTAAGAAGTTCTCTCAGTTTAATTAGTTAGTTAGTATCCCTTGAGCTTAGACCTACCCTTCTGGATCAAGTAGGGACTTCACAGAAAGAAGACCCGCAGTTAGTCGAGATCATGGACAAGTTGATTCGAGGCGAGATGGTAAGTCACCTCGCTATAGATGACAAGGGATGGCTAAGACGCGATGAGAGAAAGAAGGTTCTTGAAGATGCACATCACCCGACGAGGTGGCCGAGTTTGTCCCAAGGTGCATGTTGTGCCAACAGGTTAAAGGCCGAGTCATAGAAGCCCGGTGGGCTATTATATCCATTGGAGGTCCCTGCAATGGAAGAGGGAAAAGCGTCACGAAGGATTTCGTGGATGGACTGCCTAGATCAAGGAAAGGGAATACGAGCATGTGGGTCATAGTAGGTAGACTCACGAAGAGTGCTCATTTCACTCCGGTAAAGAGCGAAAGGATTGCATCATAGCTAGCGACAGTTTACTTTCAAGAAATAAAGCGGTTGCACGAGGTTCCCTAAAGTATAGTTAGTAACCATGACTCAATCTTCACTAGCCAGTTTTGGGGTAGTCTACGGGAAGTCATGGGCAAGCAACTGAATCTAAGTACGACCGATCATTCGCAGGCGGATGGTTCATTTCGTTCAAGCATGAGTTATAGAAAATCACGTTAGTAAGAGCAATTGGCAACGTGGATTGGTATTTTCAAGAAAAGTTCTGCTGCGTGGAATACTTTATAGTAAGTAAACGAGACCCAGGATTCACTGGTGAATTTTGGGGAGCTTGCATGAAACCATGAGGTCATAGTTATGTTTAAGCCAAGAATGATAGAAGAGTAAGTGAAAGAGGAAGACGAGAGGCGACAATGAAATGGGTTCCAACTCGTATTGGGAAATAAGAGTTAAGAAGCCAAGAGATCATGAGGTAAAAGACGGTCAAAACATAGTGGAGTCAAGCTCAAGGAAACGTGACTTAGAAGACTGAAGGCTAGATACGCGCATCATATCTCTTTCTAAGAGTATATCCTTGATCCTTGTTTTCCGGTGGAACTTACTTGCATGATATCTTTTACATATATCCTCTCGGTCCCATTCTCGATCCCATTTCTGTTATAAACTCCATAAGGGGGTGTGACTCATCGATTAGTAATACATGTCAAGGTTTAAAGGGGTCCGTTAGGTTGACTAAACCTTTTGGGCTTTTATAGAATATGGGTTGGGTTAGGAAGGGATTTCTTGTAATCCAAAAGGAGTATATCTTGCTTATCTTCCCGATCTCTTTGTAGCATATCTTTCTTTTGCTATCTATATCGTGTTAATCTTGTCATGAGAACCTTAGGTAGAAACCCTTTGGATGAAACATGTGTTTGAAACATGTTATGCTTGATGTTTGCAAGTGGTTGCAAGTGTTTGCAAGTGGTTACTCGTGGATGCATTATACACATTAGGCACTAGATCGGCTCACACACTCCTCATATTGCATATGCATGAGTGTTTACGCTTATTCATGGATGAAAATTTTTGTGTTATCACATGGATGTTGCATATGGATGTATGTTATGTGCACACATATAGATGTTATACATTATGTTAGGAATTGCATACATATGGATTCATTTCACTAACATAATTTGCATTGATGATATTTGCATTAGATAAGTACATATACACACACCTTTGCATATGTTCATACAACATTTAGAATCTTGTAAGGACAATGATTGCTCGTGGATGATGTTTTGAGTAGATGGATGTTGGATGGTAGGATACGTTCTTCCTAACTTGAAGATTTCGGGGACGAAATCCTTTAAGGAGGGGAGAATGTAACAACCCGTATTTTCAATAACCTGTTATAACGTAAATCGAGGCAGAATATAATTTATAAATCTGAATCAAGGGAAACGGGCTATGCCATTGCGTTCGTCTCGGAAAAATACGCGAAATAGAGTCCGAGTTTTCGAAAATCGGAGTCCGTATGACCCGATTAAGGCCCAACGAAGTTTTCAGAAAATTTCAAAGTAAAAACAGATTTCAAATTCAAGTTTGAATTTGGAAATTAGGGCAGTTGGGCGCAGGCGGGAAATTTCCCACCAGACCACCCATGTCGACAGCCCTGTCGATTGGGCAGTCGACTTGGTTGGACCCAAGTCGACAGCCCTGTCGACTTGGCTGTCGACTTGGTTCAGCCGGGCAGTTTTGCCTGGTGCACCATTTTGGGGTTTTGGTTAGGTTTTGGGGCCAGATTCGGTTTTAAGGGCTGAGATTGGAATTAGGGTTTAATCCTAAGGTTGAAACTAATCCTAATCTCTATAAATAAGCCCTTAACCTAACCCTAAATCATCATTATTCATTCAAGTAACTAAACTATGGCAAAATCATTACTCTCATGGCCTCCACTCTCTTCATAAAATTCCTAAGTCATTTCTATGAGAGATTTTCAATGCATACAAGTGTTTTCAAGCTTGTATGAGTGTCATTAGCTTGCATTCAAGTCAAGTTTCTATATTTACATCATAAAGCAAGGGTTTTGATCATTTTGGCTCAAGGGTTTTTCTATTGGAGCTTGCATTTTGGGTTTATTTGATTGCATAAGGGCTTTGTCTCAATCTATATATATTTTTGTGTCTTCATAAGCATAGTAATCCCTTTTCTACTTTCATATTTAAACTCTAAAGTTAAATGAATGATGCAAGTTTGGTTGATCATTATGATATGCAAGTTTGCCATGATATGCAAGTTTACTATGTCATGTTATGCAAGTTTGATATGTTATGATATGCAAGTTTGCCATGTTATGTTATGCAAGTTTGCCATGTTATGATATGCAAGTTTATCATGTTATGTTATGCAAGTTTGCCATGTTATGATATGCAAGTTTATCATGTTATGTTATGCAAGTTTGCTATGTTATGATATGCAAGTTTGTCATATGATGTGCAAGTTATGTTATGAAAGTTTGGGTTGATCATTTTGCTCATGTTATCATGTTATGCAAGCTTATCTTGGGTTTATGAGCTTAAAGCTTCAAGCTTTATGCTAAAGGTTGCATTTTGGCAACATGTAAGTTATCATATCCCTTATGATAACTTGCATGTGAGGCTAAATGCGAACTTATAGCAACTTCTACATATCATTTATCACCATGTATCACTTATATGCTAAGTTTGGTTTTATGCATACTTTTGAGGCCTAATGATGCAATATGCAAGTATATGAACATATGTACATTTCATATGCCACCATGTTAAACTTGTGGCTTCAACACCATTTGTCATCTTTATGCCAAGTTCCCTCTTTCTATCCTTTATGCGCTATTGCGATTATGTAAGCGATGGGATTGCGTTTGGGGTTGGGTAAACTTAAAAGACATGAAAACATAAGATTGGGAATTTACCTATTAAGTTAGGTCTACCCATTGGGAATTTACCTATTAAGTTAGGTCTACCCAAATTCTTGAAAACTTGTAATATGTTTTGGAAACATGATGGACATGACACTTAGAAAATATAAGTGTGACCAACTCGAGGTTGGGTTGAGTTTGTAGCGTAAAACTACCCAGAACCGACCGGCTTAACTAGTTGCTATAAACGATAGGACCCAATGTGAGAAGTTGGTCATGTTGTACCTTGAACCCGAGGTTAGACCAAGTTGTGGTGTAAAGCTACCCGGACCCGCCCGGCTTAACTAGTAACCACAACAAGGTCTAATGTGAGAGGTTAAGGCACATTAAATTAATTAATGCCTCATGATTAGGGTTAAGTCATGGTCCACTTAATACTTAACCAATTTGGGCTTGGTGGATTAATCGGGGTTAAGTCGTGAACCCATCGTTACACTTAACCAAGTTAATCCATGATTAGTAAAAGGGTTAAACCGTACTTAACCCACTAGAAAATCCTAGCAATGGGGGTCCACTCCAGCAGTAATCCCAAGTTTGTATCATTAAGACCCTAGGGACTAGGCTAGGGTGGGGGCACGATTACTGGACTGGTATAAGTGACCAAAACGACGGTCGAGTGGTACGCCGATGTAGTTCCGGACGGACTATGGTCGTGCACGTAGTCCGTATTTGGAGAAGTCAAGCATGGGTACCAGTAGATCGAGACTGTGCACTTATGTTTATGGTGTCCAGGGGTTGACACCCTAGGGCTTGATACACCCGACGGGAGACCCGGCACAGTCCGACTACAATTATGTTTGGGCCGTATTGACACCAACACGTGACGAGTTAGGCTTAGGGAGCCGATCGATTAGACCGTTTGGTTGGACCTCGTATTAGGGTCATTTCATGTCATTGGGCCAAAGCTTGGGCCAAGGGATCAATACTTGTTTATTCAAGTCATGTTAGCTTGCTAGTACACCTGTGGTGCAAAAACCTTAAACCTGAGTATGCGATGACACCTTTATCTACCTTGTTAGTTAATCATCATGCTAGTATGTTGTTATCCTTATGTTCATCCCTGCTTCTCATGCCAGTTAACTTTATCAGTTTACATTGATTGTAGTAGGGCTTACTCAGTCTTTTTGACTGACCTGTTTTTCTTTCGCCTCTTTTCTTCCCCCCCCCCAGGTTCTCAGGGTGGGAATATTGGAGCTTAGCTTGGATTTCTGATCGCTTGCTTGTGGGATTTTAGCTCATGTACGGTCTTGACATGAAGCTAGCTATGGTTATCACTTATTTTGGGGATAGTACTTATGTATTTCAGTTTTTCAGTGATGTTGTTTTTATCTAGACTTGTGTATTTGGAAAGTTGACATTATGTTGTACCAGACTTGTTTTGAAATAGTTTGAAATCTTCCGCTGTTTTACTTATCTTATTTACTCTGTTTACATATATACATATGTTCTTGTTCTGCCTTGATATATCATTATGCATGTTTACCTGATTCAAACGCCCCTCCAAAGTCAGAGTGCTTGCAAGAGCCACCCTGGCGGAGGTGGGGTGTTACATTTAGAAAGACCGGGTTTATCCCATTCTGAATAACTGATTCGACATGGTTTCGAGGATGAAGACGGTTGTTGAAGACCGTAGGTCTTCACGTCGTTTGGGTGATTACTGATGATCTTGATTGGGCCGTACACCCAAGAGGAGGGAATCAGTTGGTGATCGTCCAGACGTACTTGGAGATCGATGGGTATGCGAGGTACTAGGTGCCTCCGGTTTCGTTCAGACCCAGAACGAACTTGTAAATGGACTGTGTGTCTGACATTGGATTTTATTCTGTGTGATTGATTTCTATTAAATATATATCTATTTGGCGGCGGAGAATTTATTCTCTTGCTTAACTCCCTTCTCTGAGACGTACGAGCTAAGAGGTTATATATTGATGGATATCAAACGCATGGAGTGAATTACCTGTGTGGCATGCCTAAGTGGCAAATTGATCAAGGCTTCTGTTGAAAAGCAAAGTCTTGTGGTTGATGATCAAAGCACGGCCTGTGTGGCATAGCTTTGTGTAGCATTGATTCGCGAGCCTCACACCCCGTTTGTGAACCAGAAACGGGAGAGGACCTCAGGGAGGGCATGCGTTTCCTTCTAGCTAGAAGTGGCGTCAGTGGTTTTACATGCCTTTCCGAGTTTGACTTATGTGGTTGTTGCTGTTGCGAGGCGCCTCAGATATATTGGTGACTGTGCGGAACCGATGGAGTCATTTGGCTCATTTACGCCCCCAAAGGGTGGGGAAACGCAGTGTTCAGGCATTTTAATCCACATCGGTGGACCAGCCCTGACGATCCAAGGGCTTGACTGAGTACTTGTCCTAAGGCTCGAGCTAGAGAGTCTCGAAATCGATAGAGGACTATCTTTTGCCTTGTTTCACAGACGGAAATCCAATTTCCAAATACGTGACATGCGGTTTTATTTGTAGAGCCTAGTATGGCAACATGATATATGGTACCCATGCCGTCTATGATTGATACTTATGATTTGAAATTGTTTTGACACTATACACTTATAGTGATAATAAACATGAAATTTCACGTACCAAGCATTCTTGGCTATTATAAGGTAAAAACAATATCCTCCGGCTTGCGTTGCATTGTGTGATGAGACCTGGGTCTTATAATAGCTTCATTTTTCTTTATTTAGCATTGCGCTGTTGTTTTATGCACTGGTGTTCTTGGGAGGAAACCCGTTCCGTGTTATACGGCGTGGTCCCTTGATCTACCTAACTTTAAAATAAAGATTAATAACTGTTTTAATTCTCACACCAGTCCCATGACTGACCTGGAGTTTATTGTTTTAACCTAAACTCTGGGTGCCCATATTTTGACACGGGCAGCTAGTAGTTTTGGTTTTGCAGATTTATATTCACAGGATCCTGATTTACAGCTGGAACGATACTCGGAAAGCTCTGTATCCGTGAATTACTTCTAGTTGTGTTTTGTATTATTTTCCGCTGAGATGTATTTAAATGTAATTTAAATCTCTGATATTTTCTGTGTAATATTTATTCATACTCTATATATTCTTGTATTCTGATGGAATTGTTATAATAAACAATGAAATGTTCTTCTGTCTGCGTTCTGATTCGTCTTGTCCTCAAAGTAATTCGTTCTTTCTCTTCTCTTCGGAGATCGGGGAAGTTCGGGTCGCTTCAGACCCCGTCTTCGCGCTTACATCTAATCAACACCTTTCGCCCTTCCACATCCCCGACCCTCACCTCTGGCTTCTCGCAATTCTCCCTTGCCGCATACCTCTTGAGCCAATCCATGCCCAAGATGATCCTAAACCCAACGAAGTTAAGAAAAAAACAATCACACACAAAAGAGAAACCATGACTCGACAACACTAGACCACGACATGTCATGCAAAGATTTGACGAACCCCCAATTGGATTAGTCACTATGAAGGGTCTATCACAAATCTCAGGTTCCAAACCCAAGAGACACACAAGCTCATTGAAAATTAAAGAATGTGATGCTCCAGTATCGAAAAGCACACGAACTGAAACACCATTAAAAGAAAGAGTACCTTGCACCACAACACCCTTTCCCTTCTCCTCTGCAGTACGAGCCTTCGAAGAAGATGGCACGGCTTCCAAAGCATATGCCTTCACAATCTGCTTGCCCTTAGCTGATTCTGGACAATCTTTCTTCTCATGCCCAGGCTTCCCACATTTGAAGCACTTCTTCTCAGCTTTGGGATTCTTGCATTCATTAGCAAAATGGCCTTTCTTGTGGCTGTTAAAGAAAACCACCTCACTCTTGGGTTTCTTTTGGCCATCCTTTCCTTTCTGTTGTTGCTGCTTCCTCTTTTTATTATTACCATCCTGCTGTGGTTTCTGAGCTTCCTTGGTTGTCGCGACAACATTTACTTCCTTGGGAAACAAGCTCTCATAGCGAATAGCTTTTTCCACAATCCTCTCAAATGAATCAGCAAGATGGTCCACTAACGGCTTTCTGATATAAGCATCCAAACCCAAGACAAACTTCTTGTTCTTCTGATAGGGTGTATCAATGTATGAACGAGCATATCTAGACAAAACCTCAAAATCAGAAATGTAGTCAAGAACTGATCTGCCATTCTGCTTCAACTTTATAAACTTCTTGAAGAGAATAGACTTTTAAGCAGTGGAGATAAACTTTGCTTCAAACTAGCTTGGAATTGTTCCCATGAAATTTCTTCCTCTGGAATCTCGAGTGCAACAAAATTCCACCATTCCATGGCCCTACCTTGCAGTTGCCTTGATGTAAGCTTTCTCTTTATTGCATCCTCAATACCCAAGTCTCCAAAGATTCGAGCACATGAATCCATCCACCTCTGAACCTCTTCAGCTGGTTCAGTTCCCTTGAATGGTTTTCCCCCTAGAGATGTAAAGAAGTACTTGCACAGCTTTGCAAAATCTACTACTCTAGGAACTCGCACACCAACATCTACCGTTGCTTCCACTGGAGCAGGTGCCCTTCGCATAATTGCTTCTGCCATGGCTTCAAACATGGCCGAGTAATTAGGTTCACCACCATTTCCCCCTCCAGTATTGGCTCCCCTAGCAGCGTGTCTTACTTCCCGTCTACTCATTCTAAATTCGCAATTTAGAATAATTAGTCACTTTCAGGAAAAACTGCTAAAGGAAAACAACCACTACTACTATATATGCTACTATGTATAGTAAGCATCCAACTGAAATCTACAAGTACGTCTCTCATACGTGATTACGTCCTTGAACTTTGGCCAAAAATCGTTGACCAGAGCTCTGATACCAAATGTGACGACCGCCCATAACCTCCGCACTATACAAGAGGAATAATACGCTGAAGGGTGTACCAGGCAGTGATGGATGATCATCAGAGTAGGTAAACACAAGCGGAACCTATCGTAAACTCATAGTGCAAAGATAAAATATAATAGAACATGTACAACAGGTAGTAATAGTGAAGCAGAAAAACTGGACTTTCATACAACCAGAAAGTAATATCCACAAGTAGGAAATAGTGTTTGTACAAAGTTGCCTCACAACATCACTTTGAAAAGCAAACAACGGAAATCCAATTATTATATAGTAGTAAAACTGGTACGTGAGCCTCCTGCATGCCATCGATCAACATAGTCGTCCTCACTAAAGCATTACCTATCACCTGTTACTTAGTCTGCCCGTCCACAATCGGAAGAACAACCCAAGGTAATAAGAGGAAACATAAAACCTTGAGTCAGACAACAGTCTTAGTAAGCGATAAAATAGCTAACAAACTTCAACAATAAAGTGTATGAGAAAGGATAAATAAACATACTAATCTACCCTTGACACCAGAGAAGAACTCAACCTTATCTTCCCCACATCTGACAGTGATAGCCTTTACAATCTATTCAACCAAAGGAATAACAATTCATACATGGGAACCATAACAAGCATTGATAACATTCATAGCATCCAGATTACATAGGTCTCACAAAGACAACCCTAATCGAGTTTAACATTCCCCAAGTACTCTCCCCAGAGGCCTAAACCAGTATCAGTTAAGCACTCAAAGAACATCTCCCTCGACTTTGGATAATCTATATGAGATAGTACAAACAGAACAACCAATCATCCATGACTGACTCTGGCTATCACTGTCAATCCTGCTTTGAAATCATCGTTAATAGTATGATAGCCAACCTTGCCATATGTCAAGGGCTAATGGTAACCCCAGTTCTAGCATAAACTCCATATGTCCAACCTTGACAATGTCCAACCTTGACAACTAGGCCTTTCAACGATACCCAAGGTACTCAACCAGCAACCTTCCAGTCTATTGGGTGCCCCCATTGTATCCCTGCTTTGAGCCTGCTAGAACTTACGACAACGATGACTTCTCGGCCTTCGCATCTCTAGTCATCCAACCTTAACAATGTTTCATAGCTCAAGCAACCTTCTGGAGCAACCATTATCCACCAACTCACAACCTTTGAGTTGCCACCTCATTCGTTGTTCCACCTTGATTAACGAACACATTCAACACTTTGAACCTTCCTACTTGAATTTACTTCGAAGTCATATCATCACCGAGCCAATTATACTACTGCGCTGCGGCTAGGGTTCAGGGGTTGCCACCGAAAAATATTTTTTTCAGACCTTTTCTACAAATCTGAGTCATACCCGAAAAACGTACTTTTTCAGAAAATAACCCTGTTGGAAACAAACCATAGCATCATCACTATCAACTACAACGTTTAAAAGCGCTGCTAAAAACATGACCGATCCGCCCCCTTTCAGACCGACCCGACTCAAACTAGGCCGATCCGATCTAAGATGACCGATCCGAACCAAGATGACCGATTCAATTCCCCTAAATGACCGATCCGAACCATGATGACTGTTCCAATCTGACTTGTTCTCTGTGACAGGACATGAGACCGATCGACCCGATCGACTTATGGCCCGATCCGATCCACTCCTGTCTGATCCAACTTCGTTTCAATCCAACTTCTGACCGATTCAACCTACGGCCGAGTCAACTCCTGGCCGACTCAACCTATGGCCAAGCCAATTCCTGACCGAGCCAATTTCTGGCCGATTCAATCTATGACCGAGTCAATTCCTACATATTGCAATTCAACTCCGATTTCGCCCAAAACTTCGCCAAACGACGAATCCCACGAAATCAACTCAATTAAAATCATCAAACACAATCATAAACATAACATAACATTACTAACCACATGAATATGACGATTACCACAAAAATGATGTAAATCTCACCAAACACCATTAAAATGAACATATGATCAAAATGATAGATCTAACCAATTTGATGAGAAACATGCCCAAACACTCATATAGTTCATTGCATTCATGTGAGAGATGTAAATCACTCACCTATTTGCCGAAATAACCTAAAACGATAGAAATAAGAATCCGGACAGCGAGCACTTCGAATCAAACTCTTTGATCCGATGAATTCGCCTTTGAAATGATGTAGATCTTGCCTTGGATGGTGTAGATCATCGATTTCCCCTTGGATTTGGATTTTTAATGGTGGAAAGGTATAGGAAGAAGAAGGAGATCAAATGCTTTCAAATGAGAGAATGGGGAAAGTAAACCTTTTCCCTCCACTCTTACCCCCTATTTATAGGATTCCACTAAGAATCCAAAACCTGAATAACCAACTGAAAAACCTTAAAACATCGATTTCTCCCAAACCGCTGAGCCAAATCCTTAATGTAACACTCTATGGATAGGCAATCATCAATTCCTTTCCAATGGCACAGGTCTCACCCTCTGATTTGACCAGAGACAAAAGTTATGCCCTGTACAAGGCTAATAGGGGCAAAATGGTTACAAAAAAATCGGTAAAAATTATGGACATGTCTCACATCCCCATAAACAACATATTAAAAGATGAGAATGATCTAACCTTCAGAGAATGAAATAAAAATATTTTACGATCGTCCGATATGTAAAATGCGGGCTATTACATTCTCCCCCTTAAGAATTTCGCCCCCGAAATTCCAAGCAGACATAAACAACCACAACAATTCCGCATGCCTATCATCCATGAGAAGCCAATCCTATCATCCAAACTAGCAACCATCAAGCCATGCATCCATAGCCTTATCCTAGCATGCAGAATTCTAACAATCAACAACAAGATACAACGATATAATGAAGATACGTTATCAAAGGGTCCTACCAACGAAGAGTTCTGGATGAGTCGCTCTCATACTCTCTTTCGTCTCCCACGTACAATCGTCTCCATCCTCACTCCATTGTACGTTGACTAGCTTAACCATCTTCCTCCTAAGCTATTTCATGTCATTCCCCACAACACGAAGTGGCTTACGAGGTCTCGAAACTACGATCTCTACTTCTAAGTCTTCGTACTGCTCTGGAGATACCACCACATTCGAATCATGCACGAACTTCCGTAGAAACGACACATGGAACACATTATGCATACTCGACATCTTCTCGGGTAACTCCAATCTATACGCGAGCTTTCCAATTTGCTCGACTATTGGAAATGGTCCAACAAACCTTGGAGCTAACTTTCCTTTCTTTCCAAATCTAACCATGAACTTCAACGACGAAGCTTTCACGAAAACCATATCGCCCACGTCGAATTCCAAGTCCTTAAGACACTTGTCGGCGTAACTCTTTTGACGATCCTGGGCTGCCTTCATTCGTTGCCGAATTATCTCGATACAATCCGAGGTTTCTCTAATCATCTTAGGCCCAAGTACCAACTTATCTCCAGTTTCTAGCCAACATGCTGGAGAATTGCACAGCCTTCCATACAACGCTTCGTATGGTGCCATACCAATGCTAGATTGGTAGCTATTATTATGCGCAAACTCAACTAGATGTAGATGGTCTTCCCATGATCCTCTGAAGTATAATACACAAGCCTTCAGGAGATCTTCCAAAACTCGATTGACTCTCTCGGTCTGACCATCAGTTTGGGGATGATATGTCGTACTCAAGCACAACTCGGTTCCCAAAGCTTCTTGTAAACTTTTCCAAAATGCACTCGTGAATAATGGATCTCGGTCACTTACTATACTCTTTGGGACACCATGGAATCGAACTATCCATTTCACATAAAGTTTAGCCAATTTCGATGCCATCCTAGTCGACTTGACCGGATTGAATCTCGCACTTTTGGTCAAACGATCCACGATGACCCAAATCCCTTTGTTTTCTGCCCTGGTTCTAGGTAGTCCATCAATAAAATCCATCGATACTTGCCCCCACTTCCACGTAGGAACTTCTAATGGCTGAAGTAAACCGCTCGGCTTCTTCTGTTCAGCTTTCACCAACTGACAGTTCATACACTTGGAAATGAACTTTCCAATATCTCGCTTCATCCCTTCCCAGTAGTAGACTCTCTTTATGTCCTGATACATCTTATTTCCACCGAGATGAATCGTCAGCTTCGAGTGATGACATTCTCTCAGAACCTCATCCCTTAATATGTCAATATCAGGAACAACTAATCGCCCTTGCTTTCGAAACCAACCTTCTCGATCAACCTCGAACTCTTTATCTTATGGTTCCAGTTTCTGAATGAACTCGACAAGCTTCGTATCTTTCTTTTGGATCTATCCCATCCTTTCGATAAGAGTAGGTCTTATCGACAAGCTTGCCAACATTTCAGGTTCCAACTCACACCTTGGCCTGAAATAAGACCTTGCCATATACTCGAGGCTATTCCATTTCGAAAACATCGCTCCCAAACTTGCGTGTCTTCTACTTAACGCATCTACAACTGCGTTAACCTTGCCCGGAGTATAGGCTATGCCAAAAAAATATGACGCCAGAAACTCTAACCATATTTGCTGCCGAAGATTCAAATCCTTTTGGGAGAATAGATACTTCAACGACTTGTGATCCGTAAATATCTCGAATTGAACTCCCAATAGATAATGTCTCCACATCTTCAGAGCAAACACAATTGCCTCCAACTCCAAATCATGAGTTGGGTATATCCTCTCATGCGGCTTTAGCTGTCAACTTGCGTAGGCCACAACCTTATCCTTCTGCATTAGTACTGCTCCAAGTCCAGTACCACATGCATCGGTATATACAACCATCTCTTCATTCCCACTTGGAATGGTCAACACAGGTGCACTCGTCAATCTCTCCTTTAGGATTTCAAACGCTTGTTCACACTTTGCATCCCATGTGAACACTTGGTTCTTCTTCGTCAACCCTATCAATGGTGTAGCTACCTTGGAGAAATCCTTGATAAAACGTCGGTAATAACCGGCCAACCCAAGGAAACTTCGAACATCTGTCACATTCTTAGGACTATCCCAGTCATGGATTACTGCTATTTTAGCGGGGTCAACCGCTATCCCATTTCCAGAAACAACATGACCTAAGAATCTCACTTCACTCTTCCAGAAGTGACACTTGGAAAACTTAGCTCTCAGTTGATGCTTTCGCAAAATCTCTAACACAACTCTTAAGTGCGTCTTATGCTCTTCCTCATTCTTGGAGTAAACCAGAATATCATCCACGAGCACAAGCACAAACTTGTTCAACTGGTCTCTGGATACTCTATTCATAAGATCCACGAAATACGCTGGCGCGTTAGTCAACCCAAATGGCATTACCAACCATTGGAAGAAACCAGACGGTGTCCTAAAAGCAGTCTTTGACACGCTATCCTGAGCCACCCTCAACTGGTGAAATCCTGTTGCCAAATCCATCTGAGAAAACACTTTGGCTTCGTGAAGCTGATTGAACAAGTCATCTATCCTTGGCAATGGATATTTGTTCTTCTTTGTCACCTTGTTCAGCTTGCGATAGTCCACACAAAATCTTAACGAGCCATCCGCCTTGGTTGCAAATACGACCGGTGCACCCCATTCGGATACACTCCTCCGAATGAATCCTTTTCCCAAAAGGTCTCTAACTTGCACCTCTAACTCTCGCTGTTCCTTAGGCACCATCTGCCTAAGTGGCATAACGATTGGTCTAGCATCCTTGACCAAATCGATCCTAAACTCGATCTCACGATGCGGCGCCAACCCTTTGACCTCGTCAAAGACATCTACATACTCATTAACGATCAGCACTGATGACAGGTCTTCTTGTGGAATCCCAAGAAAATATAGATAACTCACGAAGACCCCGTCTTCGCGCTTACGTCTAATCAACAACTTTCGCCCTTCCACATCCCCGACCCTCACCTCTAGCTTCTCGCAATTCACCCTTGCCGCATACCTCTTGAGCCAATCCATGCCCAAGATGATCCCAAACCCAGCGAAGTAGAGAACAAAGCAATTACACACAAAAGAGTAACCATGACTCGACAACACTAGACCACGACATATCATGCAAAGATTTGATGAACCCCCAATTGGATTAGTCACTATAAAGGTTCTATCACAAATCTCAGGTTCCAAACCCAAGAGACACACAAGCACATTGCAAATGAAAGAATGCGATGCTCCCGTATCGAAAAGCACACGAACTGAAACACCATTAACAGAAAGAGTACCTTGCACCACGACACCCTTTCCCTTCTCCTCTACAGTAGGAGCCTTCGAAGAAAATGGCATGGCTTCCAAAGCATATGTCTTCACAATCATCTTGCCCTTAGCTGATTTTGGACAATCTTTCTTCTCATGCCCAGGCTTCCCACATTTGAAGCACTTCTTCTCAGCTTTGGGATTCTTGCACTCATTAGCAAAATGACCTTTGTGCTGGCAGTTAAAGAAAACCACCTCACTCTTGGGTTTCTTTTGGCTATCCTTTCATTTTTGTTGTTGTTGCTTCCTCTTTTTATTATTACCACCCTGCTGTGGTTTCTGAGCTTCCTTGGTTGTCGCGACAACATTTACTTCCTTGGGAAACAAGCTCTCATGGAGAATAACTTTTTCCACAATCTTCTCAAATGAATCATCTAGATGGTCCACTAACGGCTTTCCGATATAAGCATCCAAACCCAAGACAAACTTCTCGTTCTTCTGATATGGTGTATCAATGTATGAATGAGCATATCTACACAAAGCCTCAAAATCAGAAATGTAGTAAAGAGCTGATCTTCCATTCTGCTTCAACTCTACGAACTTTTTGAAGAGAACAGACTTCTGAGCAGTGGAGATAAACTTTTCTTCAAACTTAGCTTGGAATTGTTCCCATGAAATTTCTTCCTTCGGAGTCTCGAGTGTAACAGAATTCCACCATTCCATGGCCCTGCCTTGCAGTTGCCTTGATGCAAGCTTTCTCTTTACTGCATCCTTAATACCCAAGTCTCCAAAGATTCGGACACATGAATCCATCCACCTCTGAACATCTCTAGCTGGTTCAGCTCCCTTGAATGGTTTTCCCCCTAGAGATGTAAATTCCTTGCATAGCTTAGCAAAATCTACTACTCTAGGAACTCGCACACCAACATCTACCGTTACTGCCACTGAAGCGGGTGCCCTTCGCATAATTGCTTCTGCCATGGCTTCAAACATGGCCGGGTAATTAGGTTCACCACCATTTCCCCCTCCAGTATTGGCTCCCCTAGCAGCGTGTCTTGTTTCCCGTCTACTCATTCTAAATCTACAATTTAGAATAATTAGTCACTTTCAAGAAAAACTGCTAAAGGAAAACAACCGCTACTACTATATATGCTACTATGTATAGTAAGCATCCAACTGAAATCTACAAGTATGTATCTCATACGTGATTACGTCCTTGAACTTTGGCCAAAAATCGTTGACCAGAGCTCTGATACCAAATGTGACGACCGCCCATAACCTCCGCACTATACAAGAGGAATAATGCGCTGAAGGGTGTGCCAGGCAGTGATGGAAGATCATCAGAGTAGGTAAACACAAGCGGAACCTATCGTAAACTCACAGCACAAAGATAAAATATAATAGAACATGTACAACAGGTAGTAATAGTGAAACAGAAAAACTGGACTTTCATACAACCAGAAAGTAATATCCATAAGTTGGAAATAGTGTTTGTACAAAGTTGCCTCACAACATCACTTTGAAAAGCAAACGGCGGAAATCCAATTATTATATAGTAGTAAAACTGGTATGTGAGCCTCCTGCACGCCATCGATCAGCATAGTCGTCCTCACTAAAGCATTACCTATCATCTGTTACTTAGTCTGCCCATTCACAATCGGAAGAACAACCCAAGGTAATAAGAGGAAACATAAAACCTTGAGTCAGACAACAGTCTTAGTAAGCGATAAAATAGCTAATAAACTTCAACAATAAAGTGTATGAAAAAGGATAGACAAACATACTAATCTACCCACGACACCAGAGAAGAACTCAACCTTATCTTCCCCACATCGGACAGTGATAGCCTTTACAATCAATTCAACCAAAGGAATAACAATTCATACATGGGAACCATAACAAGCATTGATAACATTCATAGCATCCAAATTACATAGGTCTCACGTAGACAACCCTAATCGAGTTTAACATTCCCCAAGTACTCTCCCCAGAGGCCTAAACCAATATCAGTTAAGCACCCAAAGAACATCTCCCTCGACTTTGGATAATCTATATGAGATAGTACAAACAGAACAACCAATCATCCATGACTGACTCTGGCTATCACCGCCAATCCTACTTTGAAATCATCGTCAATCGTATGACGGCCAACCTTGCCATATGTCAAGGGCCAATGGTAACCCCAGTTCTAGCATAAACTCCATATGTCCAACCTTGACAATGTCCAACCATGACAACTAGGCCTTTCAACGATACCCAAGGTACTCGGCCAGCAACCTTCCAGTCTATTCGTTGCCCCTATTGTACCCCTGCTTTGAGCCTACTAGAACTTACGACAACGATGACTTCTCGGCCTTCACATCTCTAGTCATCCAACCTTGACGACGTTTCACAGCTCAAGCAACCTTCTTGAGCAACCATTGTCCACCAACTCACAACCTTTGAATTGCCACCTCATTCGTTGTTCCACCTTGATCAACGAACACATTCAACACTTCGAACCTTCCTACTTGAATTTACTTCGAAGTTATATCATCACCGAGCCAATTACACCACTGCGTTGCGGCTAGGGTTCGGGGATTGCCCCCAAAAAATATGTTTTCAAACCTTTTCTCCAAATCTGAGTTGTACCCGAAAAACGTACTTTTTCAGAAAATAACCCTGTTGGAAACAAACCATAGCATCATCACTATCAACCACAGCTTTTAAAAGCGCTGCTAAAAACATGACCGATCCACCCTCTTTCAGACCGACCCGACTCAAACTAGGCTGATCCGATCCAAGATGACCGATTCAATTCCTCTAAATGACCGATCCGAACCAAGATGACCGATCCAATCTGACTTGTTCTCTGTGACAGGACATGTGACCGACCCGATCCACTCCTGTCCGATCCAACTTCGTTTCAATCCAACTTCTGGCCGATTCAACCTATGGCCAAGTCAACTCCTGGCCGATTCAACCTATGGCTGAGCCAATTCCTGACCGAACTAATTTCTGGTTGGTTCAGTTTATGGCCGAGCCAATTCCTGTATATTGCAATTCAACTTCGATTTGGACCAAAACTTCGCCAAACGACGAATCCGACGAAACCAACTCAACCAATATCATCAAACACAATCATAAACATATCATAACATTATTAACCACATGAAAATGTCAATTACCTCAAAAATGATGTAAATCTCACCAAAAACAATTAAAATGAACATATGATCAAAATGAGAGATCTAACTAATATAAACATGTAGTATGACATGAAATCAATGAGTAAAACTTGTTAGATTCGATCATATGGTGATGCATATGAAAATGAACATGTAAGGGTGTAAATATATGGTAAAACATTCCAATTTGATGAGAAACATGCACAAACACTCATATACTTCATTGCATTCATGTGAGAGATGTAAATCACTCACCGATTTGCCGAAACAACCTAAAACGATAGAAATGAGAATCCGGACAGCGAGCACTTCGAATCAAACTCCTCGATCCGATGAGTTCGCCTTTGAAATGATGTAGATCTTGCCTTGGATGGTGTAGATCTTCGATTTCCCCTTGGATTTGGATTTTTAACGGTGGAAAGGTGTAGGAGGAAGAAGGAGATCAAATGCCTTCAAATGAGAGAATGGGGAAAGTAAACCTTTTCCCTCCACTCTCACCCCCTATTTATAGGATTCCACTAAGGTTCCAAAACCTGAATAACCAACTGAAAACCTTAAAACAACGATTTCTCCCAAACTGCTAAGCCAAATCCTTAATGTAACCACTCTACGGAAAGGCAATCATCAATTCCTTTCCAATGGCACAAGTCTCACCCTCTGAATCGACCTGAGTCAAAAGTTATACCCTGTAAAAGGCTGACAGGGGCAAAATGGTCACAAACAAAATGGGTAAAAATTATGGACATGTCTCACATCCCCATAAACAACATATTAACAGATGAGAATGATCCAACCCTCAGAGAATGAAATAAAAATATTTTACGATCTTCCGATACGTAAAATGCGGGATGTTACAGTTAAATTCCATGATAAAGCGTATTTTCACTTATTGAAAGATCTTTGGCTCGAAATTCATCCAAAATAACATAAGCCTAATTGATGTCATAATTTCCGAAAATAGCAAAAAGTGCTTTGCAAACTTTCATTGTAGTGTTATTGAAATTTCCTGAATGAGGCGTGATGGTATGTTGAAGAAGTAAATTAACAATCCTTATTATGGTCGAAAATATCGATTTTTGAATTTCAAATGTTCTTCATTCTAAAAAATATGGCGAAAGGTCTCTCTGTCATGTTCATTAATTTTGAAATCCGAGAGATCTATTATCCTACTCTTTTAACCTAGATTATTTCTTAACACTTCACAATCTTAAATAAATTGAGTGCTCTTACATTACTCCAAAATTCTTTTTTTTCTCCAAAGTATAAACCTTAATTCAAATTAGCATAAAACATCTTGATAGGATTGTGATAGAAAACATAATCAGTTTCTCGAGAATCAATCGAACGAAGAACTCCATTTTGTTAAAAGAGTGTTTCAAGTTCATAAGATTGAAAATCATTGAAAACATCAAATTTTCTCATATTGACTTTACCAAAGTTTACATAATTGATGTAATCGTTGATAGCTTCCAGGTTGTTTAGAAGAAAGCCTTTAGTGACCCTAGACAACCTCATAGTGCTTGGAGTGCTTGAGGAAGCCATTAGAGAGTTTTTGTGAAGAGTAGAGAATAATGAAGATAAATTAGAATTTTCAAATGAAGATGGAAAGAGATAATAAAAATAGGTAGATAAATAGAGAATATAAGGACATGTTCTCTATTAAAGAGACGCATTTTAAGTACATTGAAGTTGGTGTAAAGGTGGAGGGAATTTCAATAGTTTGAATTTGAAATTTACAGGAGGAATGTTGACATGTAGGGTAGGATATATTGACATGTCATCCATATTTTCAAAAGACATGTGTATTTTCGTTTTTAATTGTTTATACTTATATTTAAATATTTATGATCTTATTTAAATAATTTCTGAGATAATTTTTAATATAATAAAGTTTTTATATTCATATTTTATTAAAATAGTATTATTCTAAATTTTAAAATTCAAAATTCAATATTGAATTTGACTTTAAATTCAAGAAATTTCAAACAAGGCAAACAACAAACAACCATTTAAGCAATCAATTTCAACAAATTAATATAAATGCGTACCTATTTTTAGATCTAATTTCCAGTCTCTTCTGAATCATGAATAGCCATGAAGCACATATTTGAATTGTTTGTTTCCTATTCTTTATCACTAGAGGGTGAATCGAAATCATCTAGTATGGCATCATAACCCTTTTCCTTTTCTTTGATGAATAATTATTTGAAGCATACTTTTGTTTTTCTGGATATGGATAGTCTCTTTTCAAGTGTACTGGTTCATCACAGTTAAAGCATCACATGTTGTTCGGAATCTCATTATTTTTCGCAGGGTTTTAATGATCATTACTTCTGAAATTATTCTTCTTCTTGTATTTTAGAAATTTTCTAAAATTCCTTGTCATCAATGCTATTTCTTTATAACTATCGTAGTATGAGTTTGTATCTTCGGTTATTGCATTGAATGTTATTGCTTACTTTTCATATGATGTATTTTCTCTCCTTCCTCGCATCTGGACTTCAAATGACATTAAATTTCCAATTAACCCTTCAATTTTCATAGCACTGATATCATTGGCCTCTTCAATCACTAGAGTCTTTTGACCTTATTCTGGAGTTAACATATTCAGCATTTTTCTGACTTGGTCTTCTTTAGAATATATTCTTCCCAAGGACATTAGTGAATGCACGATCTCCGGGAATCCGCAATACATATCAGAGAAGGACTCATTCGTATTCATTTCAAATAATTGAAATTGATTAGTTAACATAGATATCTTGTCTGTTTAATTTTTCTTGTTCCTTAATCAGTCACATGCAAATTTTTCCATATTTCATACGCAGACTTACATATAGAAACACTATTAAATTCATTTCTATCAAGTGAACAAAATAAGACATTCATGGCTTTTAAATTATTTAGTGCATTAGCCTTTTGATCAATAGTCCATTCTGCAAAAGTTGTGGGTTCAACATAATATGTTTGAATGATATTCCAAGTGTTTAGTCCAACTGATTGTAAATATATTTTCATCCTACGAGCCCAATATGCATAATTACTACCTTTAAATAATTATGGTCTTACAGTTGACCGATCCTCAATAAAAGAACTAGGATTATTAGTGTTTATTGCCATTTAAAACGTTTCAAAAGCATATTATAAAAACTTTAAAAACCAATGCTTTGATACCAATTGTTGGGAAATGCAGATCACATATTTTACTACTAACTCGACACTATAAGGGGGTGAATAGCGTTTAATAGAATTTATGAAATCTTTTTGAATTTTAACAGAATCAAATGCAAATCAGATATAAATCAATCACAATCAAACAAAGATGCAAATAATAAATAAAACAAGTAAAGGAAAGAACACCGTGATTTTTTTTACTGGTTCGGAATTACCCTACATCTAGTCCGACACAACTTTGGGTTAATGAAAATTTCTTTTCAATTTAATCTTCAAATTGCAATCCTCAATTTCACAGGCCAAGAGGTATACCCCTACCTGTTTCCAAAGTACAATGAGACTCAATTGCTTTTCGGGTTACAATCACATCCGGTTGATTTGTATGGGCTACAACCACACCTTTTCGATATCAGTTTGGATGGAAGACTCGATAGAACTTTGATCTTACGATCTTTGATTATAGAAACTCCTAGAACTCTGAAGATCACTTGAATCCTTAAGACAGTTTGATAGAGAATCAAACTGGAATTGAGTTGGTTTAATTATCTTTGAAATTCGATGGAGTTTGATTATAGAAAATTGTAAATTTAAGAGTAAAAGTGGAGAAGAGAAAAGAGACAAGGAGATAAACGAAGTTAGCTATTGAATTTCGAATTTAGAAGCCTATTTATTGTGATTCGACAGCCATATCTTTTTAGAAAAGGATTTAAACCAATAGACACTACTTTTATATTTTTAATTTAAAAATTAATGGTCACCATGTCGACATGGAAGGTAGTACATGTCAATATGCCTTAGGGAAATTTTGATTTTTTTGAAAACAATGTAAATGATGTTGAAATAAATTCTGGAGTTTAAACATAGTACTGTTCCATAAAATAAAATTGTATAATAAAATAAAATATAAATTCAAAATGTGTAATTATAATATATAAAAATATTATTTAAAACTTATATAAATCTATAAATATAACTATATAGGAAATAATTTAAAATGAAGATATATAAAACTATAACTATGAATATAAGGAAATTGAAAATTAAGTAAAATATATATTAAAGCTAAAATACAAGTAAAAATATATTTGAATTAGTTAAAACTAAAATGTAAGTGATCAAATCTAAAATATTTAAATTTAGGAGTAATATTTTAAATATCAGATAATGGCGATCGCGTCAACTTCTCTTCCCTCGTCTTCCACCTCCTCCGCTTTTGACCATGCTTTCCCTCCTCTTCCCTCACGCTCCGCTCTTCCTATACCTCCTGATCCTCCTCGCTCTCATGTTAATCCTTCCTCTGAGAAACCCTCTTTGGCTAATCTTGGATCGAATCCCTCTTTTCCAAATCTTGATTCCAGATCTAATTTCTCGTTTAAAGCCTCCTTTCCTTCATTTACGAAAGTAGACCACGCTTCGCTATTCAGTTCTTTACCAAGGAACGCTGGTGTTTTTGTGCCTCAACATTTTGATGTTCCTCGTGACGGTTTGCCGAAAAAGATACCAGAAGTTGTTAAAAATGAAGGATTGAAGTTCTAGAGCAACTTCTTGGTAGGGGTCTTCTTAGATGGAGCCATATCCAACACTATGGTTGTAAATTTTCTTCTTAAACATTGGCAATTAGAAGATCAGGTGAAAATTAGATCAAACGGTATTCACTTTTATTTTGACTTTACTAGTGACATTGATAGAATCAAAATTCTTAAAGCTGATCCAATTTTCATTAGAGGGTTTATGTTCATTATAACTAAATGGGATCCGTCGATTGGTAATATACAATCACAGATTAAAAAAGTTCCTGTTCGGGTTAACTTCTATAGGATTCCTACAATTTTATGGACGCTTTTAGGAATAAACTGGCTTGTGTGTTATGTTGGGAAATTAATTTGCATGGATAGTAGTACAAAAAAGAATGCAGAGATTTAGATACGCAAAGGCTTGATTGAAGTTTATTTTGACTTTGAGCTTCCTGAGCTGATAGTTCTTGATGGCTTAGGATCAAATTGCCCTCCTGTTAGGGTTACATATGATTGGAAACTTCGGATTTGCACTATCTGTAAAGTGTTTGGGCATGATTCTATTAGTTGTGATTTTAATTCAAATGCAAAGATGGATAACGAGGAAACTGTTGATTTCTGTTTTGAGGAAAATCAAGTTAGGCCAAATTTTTTTCTAGTCCTCGTACAATAATAACTTTACCCAGTATAATAATAGCAGCTGGAATACTATTGAAACTAAGAAATCATGGAGGAGGAAAAATGAGGTTAATAGTAATCAAAATGTAGAGGCTCAACCTGCTATGGTGAATGTGAATAAGAATTGTTTTGATGTTTTAAACTGTGAGGCAGTTAAAGGAAATTTAGGGGAAGAGAGTGGTTTAAATGAGGAAATTCATGTTGATATAGTGGATGATAATAATGCAGATGTTAATATTCGTGATGATAATGGTAAAGATGCTCAAGTTGATGATGGTACTCATAAGGGTAAGTCAAGCAATGTTGATCATGAGGAAGATATTACTGTTGGGAAATTATTTGATGAAGCCAATAATCAAATGGATATTCCTCTAAAGAATATTGAAACTAACTCTGGTTTGAGCTCAACAAGTCCTGGTTCAACTTTTTCTACAAGTTTTGGTATTGCTGGCAGTTCTGATTGTTCTACAATTTTGGATTCTTCTAGCAATTCTGTCTCTAGGTCTTGTCCGTCATCTTTTAGTAACAATACTCCTGTAGCAGCCTATTCTTCTTTGAATGTTTCATCTACTTTGTCTCGCGTGGCCAGGGCATCCTCTAGTCATTCCAAACCTGAGAGGTTAAAAGGGAAGTTTTGGGATGACTGTGAAGATGATGGTGCAAGAGATAATGATGTAGTTGGTGTTAAAGTAGATTCAGTTTTGACGAATACCCCATTTATTCTCATTTAACCCTTCCAGACCACATTATTTTACCTCCTCCTTCTATTTCTACTAATAATGTAACTGGTGATATCAGTGCTTCAGCAAGAGATGTTAATGATGTAAGAGGTGTTAATTCTACACCATCGAGTTCTGGTCCTTCTAAAGCAGCTTTGAAAAATGCTAAGAGGAGGTCTAGGAAGAAAATAGCTTCTGAAAGTAAGGATGATTCAGATGATGGAGTTGATATTGGGCTTGAGGATTTTTTGCCATCCAATTATCTTAAGAAATCAGCAACTCGACACACTAGAAGCAATCCAGTACAGTGGCTTTGTGTTCTGAAGTCAGCTGCATTGGAATTCTTATTATAATACAGTTGAGGTTGTATAATATGTTTTTTGGCAATTCTATTTTTGGAGAGTGTAGAAGTTTTTTTGCAATCCAATTTTGAATCTACTAATAATGTTGAATTTTGGCAACTCAATTCTTGGTGATTGAATAATTTGAGTGGTTCTGTTTGGAGATCTTTTGCAGTGGGGAAAAGCTTATTTCAAATTTGGATGCAGAGTGATGAGACATTGTTGTTGCTGTTTGATGGATAGTAGTTTAGACAGTAATGTAGAGTGATATTCCATTTGTAAATTGCAATTTTGAGTTTTTTACAGGCTTCAATTTTAATACTGTATATTCTTTTTTCTCAAAACTACATATAAGAGTGACTGAGTGATTTGTATAATTGTAACTCTTTGTAATTGTCTATATTGTGAATTAATAAAACTTGCCTTTCAAAAAGGAGTAATATTTTAAAGTCTAAAAAATAAATTTAAATATTTAAAAGATATTTATTTTAAAGAGGAAGTAATTTTGAAAGCAATAAGAATAATAAAATTATAAGACAAAAATGATAAGAGACTTGAAATAAGATCAGTGCTATTACGTAGTTTTAATAAAAAATTCTAGACTTTGTAACTTGTCATGTTTTATTGAACTTTTGAATTCTTGTTACTTATGTGTCTTCAATTTTGAACTCTTATTCTTCTTTGTAATCTTTGAATGTACAGTCTTCAATAATCAATACCTGCATCAAATATCTATATATATATTTCTAGATAGAAGTGTTAGTATATATTTCATAACAATAATAGTTAAAACAAGGTTTTTGTCATTAAAATCATTATCACTATCATCTCAGTCCCCAACATAATGCGGTAGTCCTAACATGTTTTTATCCCATGTATCTTGTTCATCCTTGTGGTATTCTGGGCGAACTTCGACTTACTAACGAGCGTTTAGATTGGTTATAGAAAACACCACCCATTGTTTTCGGGTTAACCATTCCAATAGTAAGGATGAGAATATCTCTGTTGTGTCTTTGTCTCCCCTTAAGTTTAGTTTCAAACTGTATCTCAGACATCATAATAAAAGGGTTATTTCTTCGGTCTCTACTCCATGCACCAATAGAATTAGAGCTCAATCTGTTAAAGAACTTAGTTTTAGAACAATTACAATTAACCTTTATCTCATTTAAGCATCTATAGACTTCCTCCTTACTCTTGATTTATTTTGTCGATCTTAGATCTGCTATTCTTCTTTGTCCCATGGAAAAATGTCTGTGATGAAATATTCATAGAGCCAGTAATGAAGCCTCCATTGCTAGACGCTTCCAGATTATCAAAAAACATTCCATTCATTTTATAGCACTTCTCGAACCTTTAGTGGGAATAGATTTTCTCAAATTCATGATTGTTCGTCTTCGTTTTGGAGGTGACTGTTTTTGAGGAATTGAACAAAATCAGGATAATTTGGAATCGGGAAATCTCTGCCTAGATTATGTTCGACTCATCCCAACTTCACGTGCCATCTTGCTTTTCTTTCTCATTTGCCCATCCTTTCCTTTTCGCTGCAATCTATGCTCAATGCGATAGACTAGAGAGGGAAATCTTATCGGCGACATTTTTTTCTACTATCTCTTTGTCGACCGACATCTTGGTCATTGGCGATGACTTTAATGTTATCATCGATCAGGCTGATAAACTTGGTGGATCTCGTCTTGCTGTTGAAGAATTTAACGTGTTTATCCTTCATTTGGATCTTTCTGATGTTTCGTTTATCGGGTCTGCCTATACTTGATGTAATAACCAAGAAGGAGCTCACCAGATCTTCTCTTGTCTAGACACGGTGTTTGGTAATGACGAGTGGTTGTCCCAACCCTTTGAATCCCCCTGGAGCATCTACAATGCACCAACTCGGATCATGCACCCATGATTCTGAAGAATGATTTGTTCTCCTTTTTAGGTCCTATTTCGTTTCCAGAACATGTGGACTCCTTATAACTTATTCCTTCTCATAATTGCTGAGTTTGAGGCAACGGTGGTCGCGGGCAACCTTATTACTCATTTTTCTCAAAAATAAAAAATTCTTAAAACATGCTTAAAATCTTGGAAAAAAATGTTTTCAAGAATACTTTCGATCGTGTGTGAGCGGTAGAAGAAGTTGTGCTCACAAAATCCACTTTTGATGCAGATTCCTCTCCGGTTTATCATTCCTTTTAGATAGCTACCCCACTTCTGTTCAACATCAAACTATCCTTAGAAACATCTTTTCTTCGCCAAAAAGCTAGGATTAAATGGGTTACTAACAAGGATTCCAACTCAAAATTCTTTAATTCCCTTATTAATAAAAAGAAAAGAAAAATCCATAACATCTAGCAGCTTCGTAGACTAGATAACTCCTTCACTTCTTTACATACCAAAGTGGATGAGGTCATGCTTGAACATTTTCAGTAACAACTTCAGTGTTCCTCCGTCGATGCCATTGTGTTTGGATTGTTGTTGCACATTCTGCTTCTGATTCTCCTTTCCAACGACGCCGAACTAGTTATCCCTCCATGTACTAAGAAAATTCGAGAGGCGGTGTTCTCTCTTAACAAGGATAGTGCTGGTAGATGGATTCAATAACCATTTCTATCGATGCTCTTAGAGCATCATTTTGTCGTATCTCATTCTAGCCATCCAGTATTTTTTCCATCCGAGTTCCCTTCCTAAAAGATGGACTTTGACAAAATTAGTTCTCATCCTTAAGATAACCAACCCTTGTTCTACCCGGACTTTCGACCTATCAGTCTCTTCTATTTCTCTAACAAAGCCATTTCAAAGATTTTGGCTAGTAGAATCGCTC